>OY744481.1:298309161-298471561 GCA_963556165.1 Tipula helvola | reverse complement strand
TCGCCAGATCGAAACTGAATTGCAAACTCTTAACAATTTCTCCTCTTCTTATAAAATCAATTTGGAATATACCAAAATAATTAAAGTTTGATCATAGTAACCGCATGTATGCGTTAAATACAATAACATTGAAATTGTTAAAAGTTTAGAAAGAGGAATGTAAAAATTCGCTAATACTACAAGTGCACGGTTGATTCCTATATATAGGAAAAAATCAGTGTAATAAATTAGCAGTTCAGTCGCTATAGCCTGATGAGATGTACTGAAAGATGATTTATTTTTCACATGCTCGCAGATCGAAACTGAATTGCAAACTCTTAACAATTTCTCCTCTTCTTATAAAAATCAATTTGGAATATACCAAAATAATTTAAAGTTTGATCATAGTAACCGCATGTATGCGTTAAATACAATAACATTGAAATTGTTAAAAGTTTAGAAAGAGGAATGTAAAAATTCGCTAATACTACAAGTGCACGGTTGATTCCTATATATAGGAAAAAATCAGTGTAATAAATTAGCAGTTCAGTCGCTATAGCCTGATGAGATGTACTGAAAGATGATTTATTTTTCACATGCTCGCAGATCGAAACTGAATTGCAAACTCTTAACAATTTCTCCTCTTCTTATAAAAATCAATTTGGAATATACCAAAATAATTTAAAGTTTGATCATAGTAACCGCATGTATGCGTTAAATACAATAACATTGAAATTGTTAAAAGTTTAGAAAGAGGAATGTAAAAATTCGCTAATACTACAAGTGCACGGTTGATTCCTATATATAGGAAAAAATCATGTGTAATAAATAAGCAGTTCAGTCGCTATAGCTGATGAGATGTACTGAAAGATGATTTATTTTTCACAATGCTCGCAGATCGAAACTGAATTGCAAACTCTTAACAATTTCTCCTCTTTTTATAAATTTACAATAATTCCGACATAATAGTAAATTCAATAATTAATATTCATGATTTGAACATAATTTTCATCCCAAAATCGCTTATCAATATGTTATTTCCATTTTTTATTTGTTCATTTCCTTTTTTGTTGTTTGGATTGTAAAAAGGAAAACAATAATATTATGTAACACCAATTTAGTATAAAAATGATTATTGTTATTATTTTTTTTTACTGCTGTTGTTAATTATATTATGGTCATATCACATTTTTATTTTTTATTATTATTTACAAAAAGTCCTATTGGAAAATTCATATTTCGATATTTAATTGCCTCGCCATGATTTATGATAACCAAATTTAATTATTCTGTATTATGATGAACAATATTTTTTTTTAATTTTAATTTGATTCGCTCTCTCTCTCTCTCTCTCTTTCCTCTGTACTACTATTTCTCATTTCTGTACAACGTAATTAATTTAACCTTTTTGTAATATTGTTGTGTTCAATCATAAAAAAGGGCAAAATTGTTTTAATTTTATATCATTTTTTCGGGATGATAATAGGATTAACTCTTTGAAAATATCACAATGTGTCAAAGGACAATGAATTTATTACAGGGATGGTTGGGGTAGCAATGGTGATTAAATTTAAAAATAAAAAAAGTTCCTCGAAAATATTATTATTAAGCCAACAAACTTATAGTTTTAATAACAAAAAAAAAAAAGTACGCGCAAGGGATAGATTACAAGCGTAATCGGCATTAAGGAATTATATGATTAATTGATGAGTTGGAAATAAATATTTTAAATGATTTTCAAATATCTGACCAGAAGAAACTAATCTAATAAATACTTATCTAATCTGGGTGTTTAAAATTTGTTTATTGAAATGTAAATTTATTGGATTATTTGGGGTTTGAAAGTAGAGACTCATTGGTTCAGTTCAGAAAACCAATTGCTTTTTAGCTGTTAAAAGCTGAATGTGCATATCGTTGTACTATTAGTAACGACCCACTGCTGTCCATTTTGCGATTTCATGCGATTTTGGTTGCAATCATACCTCTAAGGTTACAATATCAAAATCATTACCATGGGGCAAGAAACCTGGAAAACAGTCGACGAAATTCGGTTCAGTTTGTAGATCTATGAAATTTAATTAAGTGAAAGAAACGAAAAATGTTACTGATCAAACAGTGAAAGAAATCAGAGATCAAATTGCAACATTGGTACCAACTGTACTATATATGGCAGGGAAATATTTGTGGAACACAAATTATTTTTAACAATGATTGATGAAAAAGTTCTTAACGCTGTTGCGGAAACAAGTTCTCCGAAATCGTGTCCTTTGTGCAAAGCAACTCAAAGTAAACTCAAGGTACAAAAATTTTACTAGAAGAAGAATTTATTTTATGGAGGTTACATAAAGCTGGCATATGATCTCGATTACATAAAAAACCCTACTAAAGTTGGGAATAATAAAATGGGAAGTAGAAAGCAACGAAAAAAAAAAATTTGTGAAGAAACTGGACTAATATCATAATAGATAAACCAAAACCACATTTTGGCAATATCAATGATGGTACCACTGCAAGGAGATATTTTGATTATCCAGAAATAACGGCAAATATTAGGGGCATTAATTATAATATAATAACTAAATTTAAAATAATTTTAAATCTTCTATCTTGGGGTTATTTAATAAGCGCAGACAAATTTGGGCAACTTGTAAAGGACGAGGTTCATCTGACCATACTAAATTAAAATCGGAGAACCAAGTCGGTTAACAGATCATGGGCCAGCAGTCTGACGCGATCGTAGTAGCCGACTAGGCTTCAGTGAAAGTCGTGAGGGACAAATGGTGTCAGATTTGGCTAATGTTTGATTAGACCGTATAGATTGGGACCTGGGGCCATACATACACAACAAGAGGTTTGGCCGAGAAACGCAATTATGACAACAAACTAGCAGAACTAGGACGATCGCAAACCGACGTGTCGAGGGGGAGGGACTACTGACACCAATACCCACCTGAGGCGTGACTAGTACACAGACCGAGACCAACCCAGTCTCCTGAGCGAGCCTCATTACATGTACCTACCACTCCTCAGGACGCTAGCTTCCCGAGAGATAAGGAATCCAATTGAATCTTCTACAAATCATCAGGAGGCACCTTGAACATGGGCAATCATGATAGTACCGCGAACTCACCTGAGAGAATAACCATCCCTCGAGTGTGAGATCACTTTTCTGACGTTCAGCCTGCACCGCCACTTGCTACTGGATGAAGCGAGCTGAATGCAGAGTCACCCCAACAGCGCTATCTTACGTACCGCCCTGTTATACATGTATGGCCCGTAGCGGGGAAAAAACATAAAAAAAAATTTGTTCAGTGAGATTATCCAAAACTATCTATCTATATTATCCAAAACTATCTATACGTCCTAAAAGCCTTATTAAGCGACCTCCATCTACATAAGTTTTCTTATAACACCACATTACCAGTATCCAGGTTCCTAACGTCAGTTCCGGGTTGACCTCAACGCTACATCATGTCCAGCAGCTCTCCGCTAGTTCCTCGATTTTCTTACTCATCGAATTCATTGGAAACATGTAAATAAATTTAACCCTTAACCGACCGTAAGCAATGATTAAAAGTACATTACAGTGCAGTCTTTGGCGGAAAATGGCCTGGGCAATAGCACAGAACATGTTCCGCTGATTCCGCTTCCAGGTCCCAGAAGCGGCATCCGTCTGTCGTACTTAGGCCCATTTTTTTAAGGTGATACATTAAGGGCATGTGACCTGTGAGGAAGCCAGTAAGCAGCCTCAACTCAGGTTTCATAAGTACAAGACACTCCTTAACCCTGACTGGCGAAGGTGAAATAAATTTCTTCGCCTGTCGCAAACCTGGAATTCTGTGCCAGTAGGAGGACTTTTGCACATCCTCCCATCGTTTTAAAAACCGCTGCCCTAAGGTGACCCTTAGTGACGCCGCAGAAGGGCTCTGGTTCAATGAATGGAGAGGCAGAACCCTCGCGGGCGAGGCCATCAGCTGCCTCATTTCCCACAATTCCAGTATGACCTGGCACCCAAATAAGGGCTACCTTATTTGAGCTTGCCAGACGCTTAATAACCTTCAGAGAATCCCATACCAGCCTTGACTCAATGGTAAAACACCTAAGAGCCTTTAAGGCCGATTGGCTGTCTTATACAATATATACCTTTGCATCGTTTAGGCCTTTTGCTATGCCTATCCTAGCGCAAAGTTCTATAGCACATACTTCTGCTTATAAGACAGTAGCGTTTTTATTCAAGAATTTCGAGAAGGCAGTCCCACTCCATGTATTCTTACCCCCGTCCCGTCTTCCGTTTTTGATCCATCTATAAACTATACATTGACCCTCGCTCAAAGGATGATCCTCCTGTTCTCCACAATTCTCGGTTAGGAAACCTAACACAAAACGATTTGTGGAAATCCAGTTTAGCTGGTATACAGTCGAAAGGCATTCTAATAGTAGGGTCTGTCTGAAATTTATTTTATTTTTATTTATTTATTTATTTATTCATAAGCCAATGCCGTTTAAATCATAATGTTTTTGTACAACAAGAATATATACAATTATCAAAGTAGAGAATAACAAAAATAATAAAAGAATAATAAAATTTACAATTAACATTTAGAATATAACAAGAAATAACACTCAAACATAATATACATATATACAAAATATACACATAAACATACATACATATATACATTATATACATACTATTTACAACCCAATCAATCAAAAATGTTGGTTTTCTTTTACCAATTTTAACATTAATCCTTTGAAAATATTCAAAGAATCAATATTTTTTAGTACCAGTGGTAGGCTGTTTCAGATGACAATCATGTTCACCAAACAGGAATTATTGTAAACCTTTGTCCTATTGATAGGCAAGTTGACATTTCTTGTTCGCAACGATGTAGAAAAATCTAATTTCTCATGCAAATACAATGGTATACCCGATTTATTAATACGGAAAATAAAAACCGCAGTTCTGTAACAATAAAATTCAAACAAGTCACATCCAATAATAGAAACCTTAAATTCAGAGACATGGTCAAACTTCCTAAGGTCATAAACATACCGGATGCAGTTATTAAACGTAACCTCAAGTAAACGCCTTGAAGTACTATCACAGTTATTAAATATTACATCACAATAGGTGAAAATTGGTATAATCAGACTTTTAACAAGATATATGCGTAAATTCATTGGACAAAACTTTTTTATTAACCTTAGCGAGTATAAACTATATAATTAACACGCTGGCATAGGGATTTTATATGATCAATCTAAGTGAGTTTTGGGTTTAATATTAGTCCTAAGTTATTAACTGTCGGCACAAATGAGATAATATCATTGTCTAAATAAATCAGAGGTGCTATATTATGAGAATTATTTCTAGAAAGCAATAATGCTTTACTTTTAGTGGGATTAATAGCAAGTGAATTATTCTTGGCCCATAAGGAAACATTTTTAAGATCAGCATTAAGTCGCATGACAATCGCATCCAACTCTGAAAAGTCGCCACCAATATACAATTGCAAATCATCAGCATAAAGGTGATATCGACAATTCCGAATATGCCAAAGCAGATCATTAATATAAATGGAGAAAAGTAAAGGCCCCAATATAGAACCCTGAGGCACCCCAGTAAATACTCCTCGAATACTAGATTGAGCTTCTCCATGCTTTACGAAATGTTTGCGGTCGCTCAAATAAGAATGAAGCAACATAATAGCAGAACTCGAAAATTTATAATACAAATGTAACTTCTGAAGCAAGTGGATATGGTTAACACAATCAAAAGCTTTAGAAAAGTCTAAAAGGACTAAAATATCGAATGAATTACCCTTGTCTAGAATAGCTGATAGATCATCAACTATATGCACCAGTGCAGTGGTAGTGCTATGACCAGGCTTATATCCTGATTGGAATTTGCTTAAAAAATCAAACCGGATAAGGTGCTCGGTAATTTGGAGTTGAATGATTTTCTCTAGTACCTTTGATAGGGCCGGCAAAATATTTATCGGACGAATATCACCAATACCAGAAACCATATCCTTTTTAGGTAGAGGAATGATAGAAGCAACCTTCCACAAATCAGGAAACACCGATTTCGTTAAACATTGGTTAATAATAAATGTGATATGAGGCAGAAATAATTCAATAAACAATTTCAGTACTTTAAAGTTTACATTATCATATGCCATCAAATCCGATTTAACAGCACGAATCGCATTCAGCACCGTAAGCTCATCAACACAATCAAATGCAAACGCGTAGCTTACCGAACTAATAAAATACGAATCAGGTAAAGGTAAAACACCAAAAGAATCACTAAACTTACAAATTCCATTCAAAATTTCCTCGGCAGAAAACATAATGACTGCCTCATTTGATGTACCTAAAACTCCAAGTTTTCTTAAATTGACCCATGTTCTTTTAGAATTGTATACATTCCCAAAATAAAATGAATGCTTAGCTTCATTAATGCATTTGTTGGTTTTATTTCTATAGAACTTAAAGGAAACCAAATCATGCTCCAGTCCATATTTTTTATATTTTTTATAAACCAAATCTCTACGCTCCATCAAATCCAAAATATAAGTATTTAACCACGGAGCAGTAGGACACCTATTTATAACCCTCTTACGAGGCACACAAATATTATCTAAATGTAAAATGTTTAAGTTGAATTCCTCAACTATATCATTCACATCCGGATAAAACCAAAAATTCAACCAGTCCAACGAAAAGAAACAACTCACAAAACTCTCACGATCGATCGCTTTAAAATCCGGAACAACAGTATAGGAAATTTTATCCCTGACACGACGGAATTTATAGCACGCAAAAACCAAGTCGTGATCAGAAATAGCAGGAACCACATGTTGCCCAAAAGAAACAATATTATGCCTATCAGGCTCATACAAAATTATCAAATCCAACAGGCTGTTATCCAATCTAGTCGGTTTAAAAGGTAGATAATATAAATTGTACAAACTCAAGCAATCACTAAGTTTATTGTTAGCCAACATGTTAAAATTAAAATCACCGCAGCAAATAACTTTTTCATACTGTAACACATATTGAGAAAAAATTATTTGTAAATTATTAATATCCTCCGTACAAGCCGGAGGCGGGTTATAAACAATCAAAATAAGAATTTTTCCAAACCGTCCAATAAGTTCAGCAGCCAAAATTTCAACTTTTCCAAGTGTGCCAGAAAATAGTTTACATACTTTTAAAGTATCCCTGAAATAAATACCAACCCCACCCCATCGTGTATTATTTATACGATCGAAACGTATTAATTTATAATTATTAATATGGAGTGACTTGTTTGAAATTTTATCGTTAAGTAGAGTTTCCGTCAACGCAAGGAAATCAAATTTGTAAACATCCAAAAGTATAGTAATGTCATTAAAATGTTTAACTAAACTGCGAACATTTAAATGACCAAACCATAAACAATAACCAGCACTTACCTGCAGACTATCGCCTGGAACAGCCTTACCACAGTTTAAAGAACAATCTAAAAACCTTGTGGATTGGGTTGGCGTAGCCCTAAAAAAGGATGACTCTTCGTTTTATTTTGGAATTCCTTCACTAGAACACCAGCTGGCCAAGAAGTTGGATCCATCAATTTATCAAACATAGTAACGGAAATTTTTATTTTAAATGATGAGTAATCCTGCTTGAAATTATCACTTAATTTTGGAGTAAACCGATGAACCAATACTTCAGACAAATTGAAATTTTCCAGCAAATATTGGCTGATATTTGCTTCAGTAACATCCGGGTGAAGTCTGGAGACAAAAATCAGCTTTCGAGGTTCCACAGCACGTAAGATACCACCACTACCAGTGCCAATAATATAGTTGTTCCCAACAGATTTTGAAAATGAAGATGTAGACTGCTGAGCCGGAGTATTCTTGCTCGTGGGAGCACTAATAATTTTCTTGCGTGCGTTCATCGTTACAGGCTGAATTGGCGGCAAAGAACTACTGTCAGGTCCAGCATAACAAATTGGCAAACCATTTGATTCAATAACTATTTCACCTTTAGGTACACTATCACTCACAATTTCTGGTTGAACTGATTCCTTAACAGGCATGATAGTATTATTCACATGACCAGTATCCAGTTCAAGTTCACCGGTAATCATTTGTGCTATATTTTTATCTTGCGTCACATATGATTCAATATTTTTTAGAATTTCGCCCAGTTCAGAAATTTTATTTACATGCACTTTATAAATGTCTTTACACTTATCACAAAACCAGTGTAAATTATCAGAACTTTTGATTGCATCAAACACAGTTTTTTTTATATTGACACATTTGTAGTGCGCAACGTTTCGACACAGACCACTACAAATTAAGACTTGTTCATTCACTGATAAATCACATACCATGCAGTTATTGGAAACCATTTTTGAATAATATGATTAACAATTTAATTAATAAAATGTATTTATGTACAATGAAAATGTACAATTAGATAAATATCTAAAATAATACGTTCAACTACAATCTAGAGAACACTTTAACACAATTAACAAAACTGAACAAAACACTAAACATTACATATTATGCATAATTATTTATGTTATATAAAGTTTGATATTAATTTATTGTATTATTTTTATTTATTTATTTTAATTAGAAAATAATTTTCGATCAGAAAAACAAGAAAAACGTACACTTCGTTCAACGCTCACTCGGAAAAAAGGACTTCCAGATGACCCACCAAATTGCCCGGTTTGATATTTCCCTCCGCCTGCATCTTAAGGGCCATGATAGCAGCCTCCTTTGTAACATGGAGATGCAACGGAGTTAGTCCTAGGAGTGCCTCCATTGCTGCGGTTGGACAGGTTTTCATTGACCATTGCAGACTATACGCTGAACCTTATTCAATAAAGTTGTCGCTGTCCTTTATTCAGTTTTAGGCCCCGCACTACCGATGCGTGGTCACCTACTACTTAGGCCTAATAATTGTTAGAAATGACCGGTAGATCAGTTTTGGTTGTAGTCCCCAAGTACGTCCATAGAGTCTCTGACAGGCCCAAAAAGCCTTAGTGGCTCTATTTTGAATTTTACATAAGTAAATGTTGTTTCCAGTTCAGTCGTTGATCTAGGATGACCCCTAGATAATTAACCTCTTTGCAAAAAGCAAGAATAGTACTGTTTAACGAGGGACCTATAAGCGAGAGCTTTTTCCTCCTCATAAAAGGGACAATGACAGTTTTGTTTGGATTGACACTGAGTCCTTCCTGGTCACACCACTGCCATATTAAATCCAGTACATTTTGCAAGAGATCAGAGATGACCCATCAAACTTGCCTCTAATTATGATAGCCACGTCATCCGTATGGGCCTGGACATCAAACCATGGCTACTCAGAAGGTCCAGTATAGTCTGTCAATAACCAATGACCATAAAAGAGGATACAATACGCCTCCTTGGGGACAGCCCTTTACAACCCTGATGGTTACTGATTCGCCACCTAATCTGGCTGTAATCTCGCGATGTTTAAGCATGGAGCGGATCCACCTAATTGTAGCGTAAAAGAAAATCGTATGTTGACACACCTCAATTTTTTTTTATAGGAGCTACAGTCGTTAACCTTTTTTTTTGTTACTTTCGTTTGATTTCACAAATTAACTAATTAACGAACACAACACTAATGACTTTGACAATATTCATTAATTCGTTTTTTGTTTGTATCTTTGGTGTATAAACGCCACTAGAACAGTTTAAATTTTTTATCTCTTAAAAACAGATACTCACTCGCATTTATTTCTCCACTCAGTCTGAATTGTTTAGACCTATCTCCTCGAACATAATTTTTTGAATTCCTGATTTATTTTTCATTCTTGACATCCCTTTTTAGGCTACTCATCAATTTTCATGTTGTCCTATTTTCAAACATCCTATATGATTTTGTTCAGTCACATACTGTGTGTATTTCATAGTGACTCCACTTTGCCTCACTCACCTGATTCTACTTGTATCTTATGTTCACTCGGAACGACACCCCAAGAGTCGTTACAAACTTATAGAAGAAACAATGAATAAACAGAATATCAAAATAGAGAACTGTCTCCTACCATACACAATGTGCTTTGTCATGGGAAGCAAATCATTACGCATCATATTTTGTCAATTAGACAATTATATAAAGAAGCCCAGCAATCTAAAAATAAAGACTTTAAAATATATAGAAGTCAAAATACCTGCGAAGATACGAGACGATCAAAATATCCGATTGGAAATGGGATTCTAAATTGATTTTTGGATAAAGTTCTAGAATATGGCCAATTTGGATGGAAATTGGCTATTTCTTAACCGATTACGATGCAATTCGACATGTGCGAAGGAAATGAGATTCTAAAATGATTTTAATCTGTTGTCCTGGAATATGGCCACTTATGATGGAACTTAGCTATTTTAGAACTTTATCCAAAAAAAAAATCATTTTAGAATCCCATTTTCATCGCGGATTGCAAATTTCACTAAAACCGTTTAAGGAATGTCCAAGTTCCATCCTAGTTGGCCTTATTCCAAAACTTCATTAAAAATCATTTTGTAATACCATTTCCATCGTACATGTCAAATTGCATCACAATCGGTTAAGGAATAACCACGTTCCATTGTAGTTGGCCATATTCTAAAACTTAATCTAATCCAGTCTTTCATCTAATTTTTGTCGACCTATAGGCGAGTATTACAAAAAAAGCTCTCGTTCGATAAGGGTTAAAATTAATATAAAACTATCAAATAAGTATATAAATTTTAGAGAACAAAAACTGAAATTTATTAACAAAAGATGCTTGAAAAGATGCGTCGGTTCAAAAGATTATTCGAGGACAAAAGAAGAAATTGTGTAGTGAAAGCCAGAGCCAATTATTCTCTGGACTCGGGAGTGGTAGAAAATTTTCGTTTGTTACATGAACAAATTGAGCACGTATTATTAAAAATAGGAGCAAATTTGCACCATGGAAGCGACCGAAACTATGCGTTGAGTCAAACACTGTGTGTAGAGTGTGTAGAGTCATTAATCAAGTAGCAGATACCATCGTCCATGAAAATCCACGAAAATAAATTGTTTACGGTTAAGTACTGTTCAAAAATTATTCACAGTTAGAAAAGAGATTTTATTTTAAAAGCAACAAAAAAAAAAGTTTTACAATTGATTCTATAAACTGAAATAACAACTCTCAATTGAGAAACGTTTCTCTTCATGTATTATTATACTATGCGATTCATTAGTATTTGTGATGAGAAAATTTAAGGTAACGTTTATGTTTGTTGTAATATAAAACCAAGGAAAATTATTTTTTTGAATTTTCTTTTTGTCTTATTTAATTCAATTATAAATAACGTTTTATTTGATATAAATTTCATAAATAAATTCATAACTGTAATGCAAATAAATTCAATTAAACTTGATTCAATAGAATTTGTGATTCATATTTTTGATTCATTAGTATTTGTGATATGCAGAAAAATTTAAAAATACACTAAAGCCTCGAGTTGCATCGTTTCGACTTGCGTCGTTTCGACTTGCGTCATTTTTTTCGACGCAACTCGAGTTTTTGTTTTTTCTTTTTTTGAGAGGCAAAACAGTTTATGTACATATATATATACTGAATAATACAATATTTGCGAAGTGAAATAAAAAAATAGCATTTCGAGATAACGCATCTCGAGTTGCGTCGTTTTTTTCCAGAACGCATTAATGACGCAACTCGAGGCTTTGGTGTAATTAGTAAATCAATTATTTTTAAAATTATTTTTGACTAATTAAATAGTGATTAAGTCACTTATAATTTGTGAACCATTGGAACATTTTTATTACGTCTCCATCACGTCTCGGAAGTGACCAAAAATTGTTGTTCATAAAATCGCAGGGAATCTTATCCCAAAAGGTTTTATAAGCACCCCATTATACATTTTTGGTCTTGCTAGATTGCGAATATGTATCTTCCGATTTCATTAAAACCCCAGCAAGGACAAATAAAAACTCTGCCTTGGCCTAGGCAACCATTTATGTTCAATATTTTTAATTAATTTCGAAGCAATGATACTTTTAGTGTATGGGAGCGTTATTGTGCTGAAGAGAAAATTTAGGCCTGACTAATTTTTCAACAAATAAGAATGCTATATCATTCAATAAACCGAAATTGAACATTGGCCTTGAAGAGTTGTAGCTTATAGAACACATAGCCAACCAGAATATGATTTACTGTGAGGAAACAAAATGTAAACGTAATTATATTGGATTACCAATTGAACTCTGGAGAACCTTGTTATGTCAAAATTAGTGCGTTTTGTCGTTAATTAGAAAATATGGAGAAAAAAAATGTTGGTACTACAGAAAATATCAAATACGGTGGTTATTTCTTCCGTTAGCATCTCTTGCGGAAGAAATAAAAGTTTATGTGGCTGTATAAATTACAACACTTCAAAGTCAATGTTCAATTTCGGTTTATGAATGAGGCAGTATTCCCAGTTGTTGAAAAACAGTCGAGCCTCAATTTGCTCTTCAGCGTAATAATGCTCCCATACACAAGAAGGAGAATTTGGCTCGAAATTTTATGAAAATATTGAACATAATTAGTTGCCTAGGCCAAGGCAAAGTTTTTATTTGTCCTTGCGAGGGTTTAAATGAAAGCGGAGGATACACGCAATCTAGCGAGACCAAAAATTTGTAATGGGGTGCTTATAAAACCTTGTGGGATAAGATTCCCTGCGATTTAATGAACAACATTTTTGGTCACTTCCGAGACGTGATGGAGACGTAATAAAAATGTTCCAATGGTTCACAAATTATAAGTGACTTAATCACTATTTAATTAGTCAAAAATAATTTTAAAATTAATTGATTTACTAATTATTTTTAAATTTTTCTGCATATCACAAATACTAATGAATCAAAAATATGAATCACAAATTCTATTGAATCAAGTTTAATTGAATTTATTTGCATTACAGTTATGAATTTATTTATGAAATTTATATCAAATAAAACGGTATTTATAATTGAATTAAATAAGACAAAAAGAAAATTCAAAAAAAATATTTTCCTTGGTTTTATATTACAACAAACATAAACGTTACCTTAAATTTTCTCATCACAAATACTAATGAATCGCATAGTAAATACATGCAAAATTTTGTTGTTATTAAATTACAAAATAACAATTTTACAGAATAAAAATTTGATAAATTGTCAATTGATAAGTTATAGACATTCTGATGTGCAATGTTTATCACTTACCATTATCAAAATTTGATAAGTTTTTAAATTGATAAGTGGGTGAGATTTTGTTAGTTTTGGTGAAACACTTATAACTTATCATTATCAATAAAACTAACTTATGATAAGTTGATAAGTAATAAGTGATAAGTAGTTGGTGCAATAAGGCCCAGATTATATATACTAATTATGATATTATGTACGTAAAAGTTAAAAAAGAAAAAAAAACTTTAAAAAATTGGAAGTTACAATACAACGGAGCTCTATTCTAAAAAAAATTTTATCAACCTGCCCTTATCCACACCGTCCACTAATTTTAAATATGTACATACATCCTGACATACATATTAATGCTTTTGGTCATTGTTCTAATAGTATTGAAAGATTATTCCTATACAAATCGTTTTTGGTTAATTACGTTCCTTTCTTTTAATTATCGTGACACTGATATACAGTACATAGTTTGGCAAAATAGTTTGGTGTAATATTTTAGGTTATTTTTCTCGAAATTAAAACAAATCATCATTACAATGTTATGTATAATAAAATGAATGCCAATACTCATTCCTCCGTAATCGAATATCGAAATCAAACTAGCGCATCTACTCAACAACATAATAATTATGTACTTATGTCGCAATGATAAACAAAAAATGATAATAAACATGCAAACACACACACACTCATACATATTATATAAAATATGAATAATTGAAACCTACTTATTTTGATGTTTTTGTTAATTATTTTACAATGATTTTTAACATTTTAATTAATTAAAATTTACGCTTGGTAAATTATTTTGTAAAACTCATAATTAAAATGTCAAAATCACTTTTAATTTTATTTATGCTTATTGATTTACGAATTTACTAAATATTTGAATTTTTAAATTAAAACAAAATAACATTAATACATAGTACATAAAGATAGTAGACACAGATGATTATTAGGTTTTTTCGTGCGATAGCGTTCTTTAAAATCTTTAGAGAAACTTTTTATGGGAAAGATCCAAAAATGCTTCTGTTAAATTGACCTTTTTGTATTTATCTAACGAATTTGATTGCATGCGTAAAATAGCTTATAAGAACTATATCAATAAGGTTTAAGACGATTTGAAGTTAAATCCCAAATCGTTTTGGAACTTTGTTCAGACTAGGAGGAAAACATGTGATCTTCCGTCGACAAACTGGCAATAATTCTGCGGATATAGCCAACTTATTTGGTTCTTTCTTCCAAATACCTAGGTGTACCTTGTATCACTCCAGAGGATATTATTGAATCACTCCATCAGTTTAAAGATGACTGGGGTCCAGATGTTGTTCTTTCAAGCTTCCAAAAATACCTTGGTTATGAGTTGGATTTTCCTTTGTCAATATTATTCAATGGATCATTTTCGTCGGGAATTTTTCCAACTGTCTGGAAATCCTGTTTAATCGTTCCTATCTTCAAATCAGGTAATAGTGTATACTGTCAGCTACTATCCTTAAATTATTCGAATCAATTGTTTGTGACCACACGTATTTCGGACTGAAGTCATTTATAGCTGACAAACAACATGGATTTTTCCGTGGTAGATGATACCGTGTCGAACTTAATAGAATTTTCAAAAACGTGTGCTTTGGAGGTGATTGAGGTTACGGCTTAATTTGACGTCATTTATACTGACTTTAGCAAGGTATTTAACTCGATCAACCACGTTATTATATTGGAAAAATTAAAACCTTTTGGCATTGCCCATAATTTGATAAAATGGATTGATGCTTATCTTACTGACCCCGTGCAGTTTGTAAAAATAAATGACAGTTTTTCTAATCCGGCTAAAGTGCATTCTTGGACCCCTCATCTTCATTTTATTCTTAAACGATATCACCAATTGTGTCAAATCCGCTCGTTGTCTAATTTATGCAGATGACCTAAAAATATTTTCTCCTATACATAATGCGCATGATGCAGTTAATCTACAGAAGGACATTGAAGCAATTAGCCATTGGTGTGAAAATAATCTGTTATTTTTGAATACCAAAAAATGTAAAGTTATCTCATTTACCCGCTCATCGTTGTATGTAATACATGAATAAGCTGTCTTGTCACGAGCAACTGAAGTAAGAGATGTTTGAGTTATGTTTACATAAACCTTTTCATCGAATCAGCATATTGATTTGGTAATAGCAAAAGCATATAGGATTGCTTAAACGAACCATGAAAGAGTTCAATAACCCGAAGGTTTTTATCATGCTATTCAATCTCTTGAAGATGCGTCTTTTGTGTGTGGTCTCCCCACTATGCCAGTCATATTAGTAGTACAACAAACAAATTCTCATTTTGCCACTTGTAATTCGCCGTCAGCATGCTGATACAGGGCTCATTCTTATTAATGAACCTTGGGTTATACGACCCGGAAAGGAGTTTACGATATCGATCCCTTTTGAAAACTTAATTTCGTAATACTAAATAAGAGGACAACGGCCTTTGAATCGGATATCTGTTTAATGATTTTAATATGAGTAATAAATGTGAGATCAGACGATCATTGGAATGGGATTATTTCAATAAATGATAACTTTTTAATTATGTAATGTTAAATTAAAATTGTAATGGAACTTCTGGTGCCTAATTAATTTTCTAAAAAAGAAAAACTCTTTTTTATCGAATGAAACATACACTGTCTCAAAAAATTGTCCGTACAATTGGCTAAACAAACATTGATAAAAAAAATAATTACAAATTAAACAAGTAAACAACAGTCGAGAGACTGATGGAGCAAATTTTGAAAGGGCTGCACTGGAAGACATGTCTCGTTTACCTAGACGACATCATTATAATCGGGAAAAGTTTCGACGAGCACCTCAAAAATGTGTGCGAAGTATTACGATGTATCAAGGCTTGAGGAATGAAATTGAGCTCGGACAAGTATGCACTACTCAAGAACGAAGTGAAGTACTTGGGCATACCTTGTCAGAGAAAATTGAAGCAGTACGTAGTTGACCGGTGCCGAAGAATTTGCATGAGGTTATAAGCTTCCTGGAGATTTGCACATACTACCCGAGATTTGTTGCAAACTTCTTGTAAATAGCTGCCAGCCTGCACAAACTCACCGAGATCAGCCAGCCTTTCCAATGGACTGAATCCTGCCAAATATCATTCGAGCGGCTAAAAACAGCATTATGACAAATACCGATATTGGCATATCCTAGGCCAGGCCAAAGATTCATTTTGGACACGGATGCCAGTAACGTGGGTATTGGGGGTGTTTTGTCTCAACAACATGGAGTAGAAGAACGAGTGATTTGCTACTTCAGCAGAATCCTATCTAAGTCAGAAAGAAATTATTTTGTAACCCGACGAGAATTATTGGTCGTTGTGGAATGCGTTAAACATTTCCATAAATACCTGTAGGGTCAACAATTTCTAATTCGAACGAATCACGCTGCTTTAAAATGGCTAATGCAGTTTAAAGAACCAGAAGAACACGTAGCGCGATGGATAGAACGACTACAGAACTACACCTTCAACATCGAACATAGGAAAGGTAGAGTGCACGGTAATGCAGATAGTCTATCAAGGAGGCCTTGTGCACCAAGATGTGGAAAATGCAGCAAAATTTAGGAAAAGGAAGACATCAGTAGCCTTAATCGGATTGGCCTGGAGGTGCCAGAACGATGCACAACGAAGAGTGTCGACGAAGAGCAGGAGAAGAATCCAACGCTCGCTTCAGTAAGAGTTTGGATTAGGAAATGACAGAAACCTGCATGGCACGAGATATCCGAAACTTCTCCAACGGTAAAAGACTACTGGACGCAGTGGGGCTCATTGAAGATGGAGAACGGTGTGCTGAAACGAGCTTGGGAAAGTGTAGACGGCAGATCTATACGCAAATGCAGACAGTGTTACCAAAATGCATAATTCCGGAAGTGCTAAAAGAAGTCCACAATGGATCAATCAAATGTTGGCCAAAGTGAGGGAACGTTTCTACTGGGTCAACTGCCGCAATGATGTTGAAGATTGATGCAAAAACAACAAAGGATATGATGAAGGAAGTTTAGTATGGTTCTGCAACCCACAAAGAAAGAAAGGAAAGTCTCCAAAGCTACACAGTAATTGAGAAGGACCATTTACAATTATAAAGAGAATAAACGACGTCGTGTACAGGATTCACCTGAATCAGCGAGCAAAGATGAAAGTAATACACGTCGATAGGCTGGATATCAAGGAGACCCAAATAATGTTTCTGTTCGGGACGAACAGAATTAAGAATGGGTGGTGTGAAGATTATGGCCATCATACAACGAGTTCACTTTATGAACAGTGATAGATCATGTGAATAGTCCGTAGTATGAACATAAAGATCGAAGGTTCGATGCTCGGCGCAGGCCATATTTTTATTACAATTATTTCAAACAACGCACAAATTCTTAATATCTAGTAAAAACAAGAACGGCCGAGATGTAGAATATGTAGAATACAAAGGAAGGCTTGATTTAGCGATGGAAGAATAAAATCAACAACAACACACCGCCCGTCGATAATGATGAATGACGATGATTATGACAAGCCATAAATGATATTTCCAGATGATTATGGGTCAAGAATGAAGATGTTTTATGACACGCAATAAAGAAAATTTCGAACCGGTATATAAACACGACCGATGGCAAGTAGAGATCAGTTTTTGCTTTACTTTAAATCGTTAAACAAGGAAATAAATCTGTTGTCATAGCCCCCACCAGTGGCAAGCGGCAGCTTTAAATGGTGAAGTCAAAGCAAATATCAAAGTGTATAGAAAAGTAAAAAGAGAGAGAAAATTAAGTCAAGTGATATAAAGATACACAATGCTTTTAATAGCAAAATCCAGACGAACCAGAAACCCAGTTCTTAACAGAATTAGGAATCCGATGATTCAAGATCGTTTCGGATCTCGTGATTTATTCGCCTTTTAAAAGTGACTTCCTCTTTGGTGAGACCGTGAATTATTTTACACTCGGTTACAGCAAGTTGTTATATGTTTTGTGCTACTGGTGTCCAAGACTCGCAACCAAAGATTTTAACTAGTCTTATCAGCACTTATATGATAGATGTCTTATTTGTAGATGTCTAACTTTAAATAAATAATCGCTAGGCTGCTGCAATTCATGAAATGTCCACTGACACCGAGTTTAGCTCAGTGAGCAGGGATCACAGATATTTGAACTCTTTCATCTTCTCATACTGTGTGCCTCCTGAAGTAAAGTCCCTACATGCCTGCCTTCTAGCGATGACCATGTATTTGGTCTTCGCTTCGTTGATCTGAAGGCCGATTTGTTCGGATGTTAATTCCAACGGGAGGAGGACCTCTTTCAGAGAGAAGATGTTGTGACTCACAATACAAATATCGTCAGCTTAAGCTGATAATTGGGTTGATTTAAAATACAAACAGCTGCGCTGCACCATGTTGATCTAACGGTTAACAATCATATTCTAATGAAAGGCTGAAGATATTTTGAGCTATTGGGTCTCCTTGTCGTACTCCAGATGTTACCTTGAAGCCATCCATTAGAAGCTGCACAAAGATACCAATTTTGACGGTATGCTCAGATAGGAACGGTAAAAATATTTTCACAAATTTAGATAAAAGGCTTTTCAAATCACATCTTTCTAAAAAATAAAATTTTTACACATTTTACGAAAAGGGCGATTTTTCAATTAATTAAACCTATTAACACCAGTTGTGTGGTAAATATAAAATTAATTATTGTAAAATATCCTCTTGGTTTATAAACTGTATCATAACTTCTTGATCTAAAAAAAGTTAATTTCAATTTCCAGTTTATAAAAAATTCTCATTTTTCTTAGAGATTGTGACCTAAAATGGACTGCTAACTTAACGACAGTTAGATATATTTTTCGAATAAAAAGTGTATCCATCATCTAAAGCGACTGCGCGTTTCCGTGTGAAATGATCGATCTAAAACGTAAGTTGAATATTAGTCAATTTGTAGTTTAGTAAATGTGAAAAACAAACTATCCCCTTTTATCGCTTTTATGGGACGATAAAAATGTATTATATGTTTTTTTTCATAAAATTTGATTTATTTTGTTTTTCATGTACACAAATTTAAAATGATGGAAATTTAACGTATTTTAGTCCGATTATTTGCCACGGAAACGCATAGGCGCTGCAGATGTGGATTCATCATGAAGTTAAGACTGACGGTCCATTCTAATCATGTCGTTTAAGATATATTGAGTTTTGAAAGAGCAGCTCAACAAATAACTACACTTATCTAAATATAATAAATTAATCAAATTCATTAAGGCTGCATACCAATAGTCGGGTAAATTGCTCTTTTACCTACTTTTTAACAGTGTACAGAGTAAATTGAAATACTGTACTAAAAAGTTGGGTAAAATAAGAGAAAAAAATAAATGACGTTGTTGTTACCTTTTTGACGTTTCAATGTGTTTTGTTAAAATTTCCATGTTTTTCATTATAAATAATATACGTACTCAAAGGTAATAAAATAAATTTTATTTTTATTTTACGAAATAAAAATATTAAAAAATATTTAACGTTTCCTTTTGCACCTGGCAGCCAGCGATTTACTCCTTCGAACCATAATTAGTGTCCATCAAACCATTTTTACTTCTAGAGAATTGGTACGCCAATTGAGGTAAATATGTACTAAAATTAAAATTTACTGTACTAAATAATTAACCCGACTATTGACGATTGTAAAAGTAAAGAAAGCGCCTCTCGAGGACAATAGTTAAAATGATGCACCTGATAAAATGACATTTGTCACAAATGCGGCGAAAGAAAATTTAGCAATGCGGTAATTAAAAATTGTTTTTATAGTCCAAAATTGGAATTATTTACAATTATTAGCAATCCGGTAAGTAAAAATTTGTGTTTACAGATCAAAATTGGAAATATTAACAACAATTTCGAACGTCAAATTATCAGGTAGCTCGGTTTAAAAAAGTTCCACTAGGTGGAATCCGTGATGCTCCAATCGTCAATTGGTACGTAGCCTAATCCCCCGATAAACACAAACTAGCTAATCGTGAATTCGAGATTATGTTGTTATTTTTTTCAGTCTGTCACAACACGATTTTAATTCTTTCAAGATTACCGCGCTTCATAATTTGATATCGTAATCTAGTTGTATAAACTCGATAAACATGAAATACAAAAAAGAGACAGAAAGTATTGACGATTGGAGCATCACGGATTCCACCTTGTGGAAAAATTTTAAACTGAGGTACCTGATAATTTGACGTTCGAAATTATTGTAAACAATTCCAATTTTGAACTGTAAACACAATTTTTACTTACCGGATTGCTAATAATTGTAAACTATTCCAATTTCGGACTATAAAAACAATTTTTAATTACCGCATTGCTAAATTTTCTTTCGTTGCATTTGTGACAAATGTCATTTTATCAGGTGCATCATTTTAACTATTGTCCTCGAGAGGCGCTTTCTCTACTTTTATAATCGTCAATAAGTGAAATAGAAATATTTTATTTTGATGTCATTTTTAAAATGAAGATGAAATCGCGATCTGAGATTATCGCGATAATTTTTGTGTCTGTCAATGGTATAAGACGATGAAAAATCGGTATAATTTGTTTGTATTGTCTCTGGATTCCACACGTAAATTGACATTTGTAAGTCTATCCCTAACAGTGTCGCATTTGCTGCAACACAGTAATATTAAAAAATTGCTCTATTTGTTACTAGATAGCACTGTGTGGAAATCAGTGGTTACTAGGGTTTATATGCAAAGTACAACCCTACGTAAACTTGACACATTTTTTGTTTTGACTGATAATTTTGGTCAAACATTTTTTGTTTAATTTTAATTAAATCGAGAATAAAATAAATACAAGTAAAAACGAAATATTTTTTAATTAATAAAATATTGCAATCAATTTATATAAAAACCTGAACATTTTTATACAGCCTACAATTTGAAAACAAATGGTATGGCTGACAAGTCTGCAGAGAAAAGTCCTTTACTTATTGGATCTGGACGAAAACGAAAGAAACAAGACTCCGTAATTATTATTGTGTTAATTAAATATCAAATTTCTATTAATAAGTAGTACATTTTAGTCAAAATTATGTCAACAATTATATGACACCATACGTAACCTCAAAAAAGAAGATGGCTCAATGCTATGCGATACGTTTATCCGATGTTACGAAGCTACTGAAAATCCTGTAGATTTACTACGCGTACAGCAAAAATTAGACACCGATTCCTATGACGATATAGGCGAGTTAAGTGCTGATGTGGAATTGCTTGTGAATAACGTTAAAGCTTGTTATAAGCCTAATTCAGTGGGATATAAAGATGCTTGCGCACTTTTAGAACAATTCAATATAAACAAAAATAAAATATTAGAGGCGGCGGTTAAGGATGATACAGAACCAAAATCAAAAACTGGACGAGTTGGTAGATTATCACGGAAATCAGGAACTAATGATTACGATAATGATTCCACTCAAAGTAAAGAGGATGATTTTGATCCATACGAAGAACTTTTCACAACTGTAATGAACGCAACTGATCCAACTGATAATCATTTACTTTGTTCAATGCTTCAGTTGCTACCTTCTAAAAGATTATTTCCTGACTATTATGATGTTATTGAGCGTCCGATCGATTTGAAATTTATAGCAACGAAAATACAAAACGGTGGTTATTTAGCGCTAAATGAGTTGGAAAAAGATTTCTTAGAGATGACAAAAAATGCATGCGCTTTTAACGAATCCGGCTACCAAACCTATAAAGACGCGAAAACATTAGAAAGAATATTTTTGGCAAGAAAACAGGAAATAGATAGTGGAAACGCAAATCCAGCGGTTAAAACAAAACGAGAGCAAAATCTTTCGTCAATTATAGCAGCTTTCAATGAAATGGTAGAAAGCTCAGAGGATGAAGACGAGCCTGTGAAAACTGAAGGTTCTGGGCCATTGTGGCTATTATTCGATCAATTATATAAAATTGTCAATGAATCAGGTATTTTTATTTACCTATATTATTTTGTCTTTAGTATGTTGAATATATAGTACATCTGTACATACCTGGCAATTTTTGTTGCGTCTTGAGTGCAAGTGGTTCAAAAATTTGTTGATAAAATCACCTAGAAACGTATTCCTCTCGGTTTTCTTAGTAGTCTGCTACAAATTTTTGGTCTTATTAGATCGTCAATATGTTCCACTTTAATTTAAACCTCTGCAAGATTAAATCGGTTCCCTGCCCAGGCCGAGACCGCTGAATATTCGAGATTTTTGAATAATTACATAGCAATGATTCTTCTGATGTAAGGGAGCATTATTGTGCTGAACAGCAAATTGAGGGCCGACTAATTTATCCTCAACTAAGAATGCTACCTTTTATTTAATATATCGAAATTAAACAAACAATTCTTATAAAAAACAACCATTATATTATTAGGGTTGTTCCTGATCAATTTAAAAATTTAAAAAAACATCAAAATTAGAAGGTGGCTCTAATTCGATTGGCATGTACTATAAGTTTACCTTGCATTTATGTTTGGTTTTAATTAAATAAGTATTATATAGCTCGATTAACTTGTCTTTATGATTTATGTTCAAATTTCTGTTTCTAAAATTATTAAGCATTCAGCGTTATGTTTTTAATTATTATTTCGTTTCCATTTTTTATTTATAAATAATTGTTCTAAACAAAAATATTTGAAAATCACTTAATTAGATCATTATAATGCTCCAGGCGCTCCACTTGGTGAATCACTATGGAAATTACCCAATCGACGAGTCCATCTGGAATACTACACCCAAATTAAGAACCCAATTTCAATGTCCCAAATAAGAGCTAATTTAAAAAATGACGATTATAGTAATATTTCTGAAATGATCGCTGATTTAAATTTGATGTTAAACAATGCCAGAAATGCTTACCCAGTAACGAATAAGGTTTATAAGGTAAATTGATTTTAAATTGAAGGATGGGTTTCTAACCCAAATTTAATATCATTAATTACCATTTATTCCATAGGATGCGGAAAAAATGCAAAACATACTGAATCAAAAGATGGTCGACTCTGGGATTGATCAAGAAGATAGTGATGAAATTGAAGGTGGCAAAGCATCAATAACATCAGAACAATCTACAACGACATCATTACCATTGACACCAGTGGTTTCACAAACGCCGAAGAAAAAAGGCCGCCGTAGAGTTCGTCCAATTGCAGCTACAGTTACTCAAACACTGACACCATCACTTGTAGTAAAACGACGATTCGAAAATAATCCAGCATTAACGAAAAATCTATTGGCCTTACAAGAATATTTAAAAGACTTTTCATTAGGTGGCCGACGACCGATTCTCATGTTTATGTTTAAACCATCAAAAAAATTTTATCCAGAATATTATAAAGTAATTCAGCATCCGATTGATATGAATACAATTGATATAAAAATACAAGGGGATCGTTATGGAAGCTTAGATGATTTAGTTGGTGACTATCGATTAATGTTTTCCAATTGTCGAAAATATAATGAAAACAATTCAATGATATGTGAAGATGCCAATTCACTCGAGTGGGCGTTAAACGAAAAATTGAATGAATACTCAGGACTAACAAAACGTGGATTGAACACAAAATTGTAAGGATTATACATATTTAACAGTTTTTGTTTAGAAATTATCTAATTACACCCCACCGTGTTACACCCCTATTATGATTGTCGAGTCGATCGACAATCGACACGACTCTGTATCGCGTTTTCGTTTTATCATTTAGTATCAACAATACGAAAAACGAAAAGGCACCACAGAGTCGTGTCGATTGTCGATCGACTCGACAATCATAATAGGGGTGATAACACGGTGGGGTGTAATTAGATAATTACAGGACGTTAGGCGAAAAAGTAAAGGAATACTCAGAAGCAGAACTAACAAAACGGCGAACGAAATACAAATTATACAAATCGTAAAATATTCATATTTAACAATTTTTGCTTAAAAATTATTTTATTTTATTAATTATATTACATTTAATTTATAATTTGTCAACAGACTGCGTCAAAAATTACAACAGCTATATGATACAATCCGTAAACATCGGGAACCAGATGAAGCTCGACAATTGGCGTTAATCTTTAAGAAACTACCATCGAAAAAGGTAAGTTAGGTATTTAAAATGGTGTTTTTATTATTCTTCGATTAATTTATGGGATTAGTTGTTTGTGTTAAGTCCTCTTTACGTTGCAATTTTAGCAGATTTGCTTAAATCTTGATCTCAAAGCTCCCACATTCGTATAACAATTTTATGTTAGATTACCTATTCTTGTTTATATGTAGATTTTTAAAATGTTTTATTAATTCATTTAGGATTGTCCTGATTATTATGAAATTATAAGGAACCCAATTGACATGGAAAAAATTGCCCAAAATTTAAAACAACAAGTTTACGATACGCTTGATGAATTGGCCTGCGATTTTATGCTGATGTTTGAAAACGCTTGTAAATACAATCAACCAGATTCTCAAATTTATAAGGATTCGTTAATATTACAACAAATTTGTATTCAAACTAAACTACAATTGAACTCTGAAAATTGTACGGAAGCGGTACCAGATGTAACCACAATTATAAATGAGAAACCTCAAAATAGAGGCGATAAGATACCAGATGTATCGGAAACTATACAACATTTGAATCGAGAAAGTTGTAACGAAACGATTCTAGATAAATCTTATGGTTTACACGTGAAACGTGAAAATGAACGTGAAACGATACCAGATATATCGAACACTATACAGGTGAATCGTGAAAATTGTGACGAAGCTGCACCAGATGTTTTGAACACTATACAGGTGGAAAGTGAAAATGATGGTGAAACGGTACCAGATGTATCAAAAGCCGTACAGGAACTACTTATGTCATTATTTACACCATTTTACAATCATCAAGATGAAGAAGGATGGTGTTATAGAGATTCACTGGGTGAATTACCTGAATATGATGATGGTACAGATGGATCCAAAGTTAAAGCAATTTCGCTCGATTTAATTAAGCTCAGATTAGATAGAGGGCTTTATAAGCGTTTGGATATTTTTCAAGAAGATATTTTTGCGTGCTTAGAACGTGCACGTCATCTCTCGCGTACCGATTCACAAGTGTTTGAAGATTCGATTGAATTACAATCATTTTTAATAAAGAAACGTGATGAAATTTGTAAGTGTGGAGAAATATTAAGCTCATCAGCCTTAAATTATTCAGCCCTACATTTAAGTGCCGAAATTGAAGTTGTGCGCCAAAATAAATCATTACAAGAGAAACCAGAACAGGAGCAAACTGATAAAGCGGTAAAAAAAGGTGATGATAGTATGATGTTTGGTAAAGAAGTATATACACCTGGAGATTTTGTTTATTTTGATTCGCCTAACAAGAATGTTCCGAAAGTTATTTACATTGAACGTTTGTGGACGAATAACGAGAATATAAAAATGTTGTACGGAAATGTATTTTTACGGCCATTTGAAACGTATCACGTGATTTCACGCAAATTTTTGGAACAAGAATTATTTAAAAGTGATCGACATCAAGCCGTACCTCTGAGTAATTTGAAAGGAAAATGTTTCGTGATGAGCATTAAGGATTATATTAAATTGAAACCAGAAGGATTTCGCAGTTGTGATGTTTATGTTTGTGAATTTCTGTACAGTTCTAAAACAAAATCATTTCGAAAAATTAAAAATTGGCCTTTCATACGAGAGAATAATCCTGTTAACTTGATAAGTCGTGGTAAGCCTTTAGAAATCAAACGTGTTATGTCAGTTTCTAAGGAACGTTATGAAAAGCATAAACGGGAACTAGTTGAATTACAGTTGGAAGAAGCACCCGTAGAAAAAGAGAAATCAAATGTAGTTGTGTTTCTTAATGGCGGCGAAGAGGGAAACACTTATTACGAACAGTATAATTGTTTCGGTGTTGTAAAAACTGGAGATTACGTTTATGTAATTACCGAAACAGGGAAATCCATAGTACAAATACATGCAATATGGGAAACTACAGGGTGAGTAAACCATTTAAAAAAAATTATTTTAGGTGGCATTCTTATTTTTTGTAAATTCTATTTATTTAGTGGAAAATCGTATTTCCGTGGACCTAGGTTACTAACTCCACCAGAGATTCCTAATGTTTATAATCGATTATTTCATCGACAAGAAGTTTTACTGTCAACAACCCAAGAGACATTACCTATCTTAGCCATAATAGGGCGATGCGGAGTTTTAGATTATGATGATTATATTTCATCTCGACCCACTGAAATTGGTGAGGGGGACATTTATGTTTGTGAATCGATGTATGATGAATTTGATAAAAATCTGATTCGACAATTGTCCTGGAACGATTTACAGAAATTTACCCATAGTCAAATGGTTACACAAGACGAAATGTATCATTTTCCCCGAAAATTTGCATCGCCACCAAAAATAACGGCAGCCGAATTTCTGGAAGGTCTAAAAGGGCCTGATGCACGTATGGATGATTCAATGGATGATGGATCATTTTCTGCTGGAAGTAATTTTGTATCTAATTCTTCTCCGGGACCATCTGATATCTTTTTTAAAAAAAATAGACTGGGTAAAAGGAATATGACCACGGGATACATACTTTATTCGGCCGAAGCTCGGAAAACTGTTGCGGTTACTAACCCTGAAGTTGCATTAATTGATATCACCAAAATAATTGCCAATGATTGGAGAACTTTATCAGCTGCTGATCGGCGAATCTGGGAGGAGAAAGCCGATAAGATTAACAAAGACACCAATCTAGCCTTATTTCAATCAATTCCGCATAAACTGAATAAAGCGACTATTACCACTGGTTACATACTGTATTCGGCCGAAGTTCGTGAAGCTTACGTGATCAGTAATCCTGAAGTTGCGTTAGGTCAAATCACTAAAAAAATTGCTCATGGTTGGAGAAATTTATCAGTTGACGATCGGCGAATGTGGGAGAAGAAAGCCCGAAAGATTAACGAAGAGAATAGTCTAGCCTTATTAGAATCAATTCCGGATAAACCGGATAAAGCCACTATCACTACTGGCTACTTACTCTATTCGACCGAAGCTCGTAAGTCTCTTGGGCCTAATCCCGAGGTTTTAAGGGACATCAACAAAATAATTGGTACAAATTGGATGTGTTTAACTGCAGCAGATCAGAAAATGTGGAGGGAGGAAGCCCGGAAGATTAACGAAGAGAATAATATTATCACAGGTGAAAACGCTCCCAATGCATAGAATGCGCAATGCAAAACATGTTGATTGAGCTTATTATTTGGAGGCAAAGAATTACGGGCGCAGGAAAAATGTTCAACTTTAATTCCAGAAAAATGGAATTAAACTAGGAAATAAATTAGAATTAATCTCTGAAAAATTTGCTAGTTTCATACCACTCGTTTTGGAATTATACGAAGCAGTACATTTTGAAACTATATTTCAAAACGTCATCGATTACAAAGCAGTATAGCTAAGAATAGTATAAATGATCATAAGAATGAATGATCAGCATAAACTGCAATTTTGCCTAATCTAGACTAGTTTTTACAAAGGAATTTAGCCAAAACTAGAATACTTTTAGGTAATTTCTTGTTTTAACTAATTGCGTATATATTGTAATCTGAGTATTATTCATTCTGTTTATATTTGAAAATAAATTTTAATAGAAGTGAGGGAACGTGAAAGTATTTCGTTTATCTCGGTGGTTGAGTGAGTAGAATGCTTGTTTATCATTCGAAGGTTCATAGTTCCCGGTTGTGACAAAAAAAAAATGTCACGATTGGGTGTTGTGTTGTTTGTATGTGTGTGTGTAGTCTGAAAGCCCAAGCCTCATAAAATGCCCCCTCCCTTCCTTGCTTTTTCTAATAATAATAAGTAGAACAGTGTGCATGCGGTAACAGATGCAGACAGATTAATTAAGGAAACATGAAGTCTTAAGCACAACTTTAATCCTAATCCTCTTTTAAAAACAAATAAATATTACGATAATGGGTAGATAAGAAAGCTACAAAAACTGACTAACTTGTATATGGGTGTATCTCTCAGTTTCCATTTGTGGAACTAAGAACTACCTAAATAGTTGAATTAAAAATGTTCACCGATGAAAACAATTGACATGGCAAAGCGTGAGAGCAGAATATTTCTAAGCAGGATACTACATTTCCTGCATCACCGTGGCTGCAGGAAAAACAACTCACCGAACCATAAATGAAATAATTTTACATTGTTGGGCGTTTATTGCATAATGAAATAAATCCCCAAATTAAGGAATTCAACTACTCCCACAAATAAAATGAAAAAATTCCCAAAGTAAGAACGTTTCTCCAATCTCCATTATGCCGATACTACCAACGATACCGGTAATATTCAAATAACATTCGTCGATTTATATTCTCAACAAAATTTTAATTTTAACCACATCACAATAATAGGTTTAGATGTTTATAGACATTATACCAAGTAATTATCGGAATGACACAACAGGGGATCATGATGTTCAAGATTTATCGTCTGATAAAAAAATATCGGTGTGTCGGAACTGATAAATCGGTGATATACCGTCAAATGAAAAAGCGTCAATTCACTCCTATGTATGATGTGATCCGCCGATATTGGCGCCGATTTCTTTTACTGCGAAACATGTTCTGAAAAAGGAAGATTTAATCGTGAAATATTCTGGAAAGGGAGGTTTCTTTTCAGAATTTAAAATTATATCTACAAATTGAATCTATCTTCTAAAGAATATTTTGATGCATGGGCTGCCTAAGAAGTATTCCATTTTGACGAAAAACCTACGCTCTTAAAACTAGTTTTGATTAGGCAATTTTAATAAATTGTTTAGCAAGGAAGCAATTTTCGTATGGAAAAACAAAATAAATCAGTTTTTATCGTTAGTATTCATTGTCTTGGATTTGACATTTGAATCGCTTGAAATTTTTGAACAAATATAATTAGCGAAACGAAAAGTATTCCATCATGCAGGTAAAGAAATGATCTACCTAATCATAAACATCAGTATAAACTGGTGACATGCCACCAACATACATATTACATTTACTTCTACTTTGACAACAACCATAGCTTCCACCATCACTACCTAGGTAATTTTTTTAAGAATATTTTCCTGTTTTAATTCCACTTATTCATCGAGTTTTACTTATTCGGCGAATCAATGTGGGAAACTATACCAATTTTACGATTTTAATTCCTGCGACGTTAATTCGTAAAGCCGCCTACGTAAAATTGCATTGATTGGTATTATCTGGACATAGGCGAATTTGTGGGATCGCAAATGCCAAATAAAACGTTGCATTGGGCTAATAAAGGCTTGCTCGCGCACTTCTAGGAGAGTCATCGGTTGGGAGGATTCTTATGTAAGATCGATTTGACAACGAACAAATGAATAGAAAGCGAACGGGGGGAACAATCAAGCTTAAATTATGATTAAATGTAAAATATTTATTTTAGTTTTTGGAAATAAAATTTGCTTGTTTTATTAAAAATTCGCTCGTTTTTTTTCTAGAATATTGAGGTAAGCACATACCAAAACAATCTAGACTGAGTCCCTTGAGTGGTCACTTTAGAGAAGGTTCACTGTATTTATTTGTGTATCTAGAAACTATTTGGCAAATCAACAATTTTGTGACGTTTTAATCTTTCCTCGTTGTGATATTGAGCAGAGAATTTCTTTTTGTATTGTTGGAACCTTAAGATTCCTTTGAATTAAATACTTTTCGTACCAGAGATCTCGGCTTTGAGCTTCAAAAATAAAAATTCTTTATTTCATTTTAGAACTACGTAATTAATTTCAATTGATTGATAACGTTTAATTGTATAGAAATAAATTCAATTTGTCGAAAAATCATTTATTTTTAAGTGGCAATATTAAAATATGTACCTATATTGCAATAAAGTTTTCTTAGAGCCAAGGCAACGCATTCCACACGTAACTGCAACATTTCAAATTAGAATGAAGCGAAGTGTTTTGTCAACATAACGTACAAATCACATGTTTGGCACGACTGTTTAAATTTGCCGAAGAATCTAGCTCATACGTACTTTACAAATTCAGAATACATATCTTAGTTTTGCTATAATTCACGTCAAAAATGAACCAAAACAAAATGAAACGAAACTGAAGTTGTAAAATTCTTCATAATTTCGCTCTTCAAAACAAAATATTTGATGACAACCGAATGTTTCTCACCGGTAATTAAAGACCTAAGCTTCACATAAGTGGTAACTAAAAATTTGGATGCGAGGCGTCTGGTATCTGAAAGGTACTTTATATCGTTTGACCCGAACATGGTGCATCTACAATAGTATATCTAGAATTTAAAAAAGATCCAAGATAGAGTAGCTGTCCGTTCCTCACAGCTATAAGGTACCATAATATGCGTCCAAGTACGTTTTATTATCATTTTATAGAGCAGTGGGCTCAGCCCCGGGATATAGTGCAATTGAAGGGAGTCAAATTTGAAGATGGCCGGCGAGTGCAAAGTGTGTTAAGTTAACGACACGTCACGAACTATTGAGCAACCACTATGTTTGCCAATTAATTCGTTACATATAATAAAATAAGTGAAGTTATTGATGATGCTACCAATCAATGTATCGAGACGATTTGATTGATGAATGCATCCAACGCGGTTTACGCTGGAAAAAATCAAAGAAGCCGCAACTTATAAATCGACTAAAGCGAGGCATGCAATATAGTTTATTCGATGATGACAAACTTGAGCATAAGATCCACTTGATAATGGAAAAGATGTTCAAACGAAATCAACAGATATAAAACGAGCTAACGCTAAGACGCATGATGATGAAATGCAAACTTCTACACAATTCGATAATGCAAAGTACCCTGGATTTTATAGTTAGTTATGCAATAGAGATGTTGGAGAATCAATGAGTCGTTTTGACGGAGAAACGAAGATGTTAGTACATTATTTGGATTGCTGAATTTGAAGATATGGGAAAAATCATGAAGTGTAATGAATTACAGAAATTAATTTACTCTAAGCGATTGTTAATAAAGACGGCAAAAGAGTTTCTGTCGAATTGAAATAGAATTAATCAAAGAATTCGGTACTATCATGACCCAGCAAACGATTTGTCACTAAAGCTTACTGTCAGCTTTACATAAGAGGTTTGACAAAAATGTCTTTGTGAGCTACCGGCATTATAGTTGTAAGGTCTGACAAAAACAATAAAATACGGGCGGTTGTAATGCCAGATAATTCACGTGACAAAAGAGCTATTTATAATCTAAACCTAATATTGATATGACTGTCATTACTGACTTGAGACCTTATTCTCATAAAATATCAGCTTTGCATTAAATTAATGCATTGCACCGTCATATAAACGGCAGGCGTTCTGTTTGCCCTTATTATAATACATCTGAAAATTATAAGTTCAATCGAAGGCATTCCGAGTTTTGTGTGTCACCTTAAAGTTTTTAATATTTCTGTTTGTAATTAATTAGTTTGAAAAATGGAAAGAAAACAAATTCCTTATATTTCTAAGAGACAATTAAATCGACAGAGACGAAAAATAAAAGAAAACTTTTTAAAAACAGTGTATGGCAATGAAGAAAAAGCCAGGAGTTTTACAAACAGTTTCACTAATATTGGCGCCATTTATGAGACAGAAGTGTGAATCGTGTAAATAGAAATGAAAATAATGGTAGAAATAGTGATGTGAATTGTGATTTAAAAAGTATAGTAAATAATGTTAATGGTAGTCACTAATCACACTATCACTAGGATATCACTGTTGATATTCCAATTTCGGGCAAAACCGATCTGGTTTCGCTAGATAAGCAGTGTACCGAAAAAGATTTGGTGAGGGTTTTATATAAAAATAATTAATTTTATAATAACTTGTCTTAATTAATTGAATTTTTATTTTATTTACAGATTACTTTTTTTCAAAATGTAGGCGTTTAACGTAAATCATTCAGGAAGAGGTGCTCTTGAACTTCAATTAGGCTGGAGTTCAGGGAAAAAATAATTTTTCATTTCTATTTGGTAAGCTTTTAATAAATAACTGGTTATTTATTTTTGAAAATATTAAAACTCATTCTTTGTTTTCTATTAGGAGCATTCAAAGGCAATCCAAAAATATGTTGCTTTGAAGATTACGTGAAAATCGTAAAGCGCGAGATTCACCGGATTCACAATAAGCATCCCCAGAAGCAGTCAAGGATCCGGAAGACCGGAAATGCCATAGGTTAATTAATTTTAAGAATAGTTTTATATTTTACAATAAATATTATTATTAATATAATATACATAATTATATAATATATTAGATACTAGATATTTATATATCGTGAAAAATTTATAATAATAAAATTAAATTTAATTTCTTCAATATTTTCATTTTGTTTTTTTATCATTTGGGATCCTACATTTTCAATTCGAGCCATTTGCGTCATCAATCTGTAATTTATCGGTCAGGTATAATAGTAAGGCCTTAATTAGTCCTCAACGTCAGCCGTTCGTAATGCATTTCCGGTTCCTTATTGTCAGCTATTTCTTATAACTTACGTTCAGGCCTGACCTCCATATATGTCAGCGGGACATAGAGGTCAATTACCATTTGCAATAAATGCCAAAGTCAGGCATTACCAGGTATTTTTGTCAGGCATTTTATATACCTTTGTCAGATCTGAATCGTCTGCTGGGGAGTGGTGAAGAAATTGATGAAACATTAAGACGTTGAGGAAAAAAGCCGAGCCGCTTAAACAAAATGTATACAAAATGATGAAAATAGCCAGTCGTGTTGAAGAAACGCCGGAATAAATTATATAATAAAAGGAATTGAAGATGATGAACGAAATAAAGTTTTGTTATATGGAACAAAAGATGTTTCTGATCTGAAAGAGCGTTTTAAACAATATGAAAGAATGAAGTATAATACGAATGATTTAAGGTAACATCTAATAAACCATATAATAGAATGAACTTCAAAACTGAAGATCGAAAGCTCAAAAGTGAGGTCATTATAAGAGGAGCACCATCGAGGACAGCACTTTAACTGTGGATCAGAACGTCACCTCTTAAATACGTGTCTTGACATTGCCAAAGGGAAGTAGTGTTTTCATGTCTTGAATATGGCCATGTGTCTCAAAACTATGACAAGACCAAGAATTACATCAGGTTAAGTGCAACAACTGCGTCAGAAGATCGAAATGTTCAGTTTTTGGCCAATACAAATTACAAAGAAATTGAACTTAGTCAATCAGATCGGTCAGGTGTGAAGTTGTTCGGGGAATTCAAGTTGACTCTTGCTGTCAGCTCCGTAACTTGCAGCTTCCGCAAGTGCTCGTGTTACCTCTACGTGGTGACCGCTGTTAACTAGATTGCTGGCTTTTCGGCTTCTAGGCTAAAACACGGCACTAAAGGAGTCAACCTTAAACAAATCACTGGGCTGGGTTAAGGTGTTATTCGTACCGTGCCGATAACCGGCTAGACTGAGGGCCCAGTTTAAAAACTAGCTCAGTCGCTAACGGTGGATCCGGATATCTGGCGCCCTCCGAAGTAAGTAGCCTTATCTGTGTATTGCGAATCTCTGCACAGATGGACACTCTTTTCTCCGCTACTCGTGGGATCAAGCATGGGAGACCAAAAAAAAACAACAAACAAAAGAGTCCGGCTCCCTCACAAAACCGGAAAATGTAGAAAAGGAGACTAGGGTCTTTAGGCCTACCTCTAAACCTACAAACAAACAACGGGACATAAGCTCAAATGAGGCTGGTTCCTCCACTCGGGTCACCAAACTTGAGCAAAGAAATATAATGCGGAACCAAAGTACCAATGAAGCTGGTTCCTCAAAACCAACCTATAACACTAGGAGGAAGGCCTGGACGGCCCTAGATAAGATAAACAACATCTCGCCAGAAGACAGGTCGGAGAGAGACAAAGCCACGCTTGCATAGGCGAAAAAAGTCAACGAACAGAAGTCAGAAGGTCCTTCAGCTGGCTTAAAGGTCAAAAGAAACAGATCTCAGGAGGAAAGTCCTAAGATTGCAAAAAGAACGAAGCTCCACGCTACCGAAATCAGGCCTTTTAACGAGGTACTCAAGGATCAGCTGGTTGTGGCAGTTATTGAACAGTCCCAAGAGAATGGCAGTATCACGCCCACCAATTGGGGAAATGTGGAAAGGGCCTTAACCACCACCTACCTGAATGTCCTGTCAGAAAACCCAGGACCTGTTCCGACTTGTCGGGATGCGGGCTGGCACAGGAACCAGGTGAAACTGACTGCATTTGCGGATCAGAGATCTCTTCTGCTTTACACGAAGGCAGTGGAAGGACTTGGCGAGGTATGGCCCGGAGCCAGCCTTGCTGTTAAAGCTAGAGAAGAGATCCCTGTAGGCCGAGAGCCAGGGTGTGGATCCCTCCGGAGCCTAGCGATCCAAAGGTGATACTCCGGTTGCTGCAGGTTGGTAACTCAGATTTGCCAACGCACAACTGGAAAGTTACTAAGCTCGAGGAGCCAAGGGCTGACTATAGGTCAGCCGTCTTAATTTTAAACAGGGAGTCATTGACTGCACTGGAAAAAAGCAATGGTATTGTAAACTATGGTTTCAGTGCAGTCACACTCAAAATCTATAAGAACGACGCGGACAAGCCGGAGGCTCCGAAGTCTGAGGAAGCTGTCATCTGGGCACCCTGAAGAAGGCGACAGCCAGGCGGAAACTATCTCCACAGATACGGAGATGACGATGTCCTTGGAGTCATTAAAGAGAATCTCAGAGGGCTTCACATCTGGTGAGGACTCTGATGTTAGAGTGGTAGAGAGGGAAGTCTAAGAATGGTGACATTCCTGCAGATCAACCTTCACTACTCAAAGGCAGCATCAGCTGCTCTCCTTTAAAAAATTGGAAGGGAAGGGACAGATATTGTCTTGACCCAAGAACCTTGGGTCACTGAAGACCGGGTACTTGGATTCAAGACACCCTGTTATAGATTAATGCACACGAAAAAAGAAGGTAGGGTTCGGTCGTGCATTCTCGTTAAAAATAATATAAGTTGTTTTCTGCTATCAAATTTCAGCAATGGAGATGTGGCAGCGGTCAGCATTGAGGTCAATAAACGAAACCTCTGGCTAATATTAGCCTACCTAGCTTACGATGAAGTGGATATTCCACCAGTCATTCTAGGTAAGGTAATTTTGGAGGCTCAAAAGCGCAAGGTTGGAGTCACCCTGGGGAGTAATGCAAATTCTCATCACACAATCTGGGGAAGTACGGACACAAATAAACGAGGTGAGTTACTTGATTACATTCTAAGTACTAACCTATATACATATGTTACATAGGCAATAATCCGACTTTTATTACTAGAAATAGACAGGAGGTATTAGACATTACACTTGTCTCAAATTTTTTGACGACTAGAGTCTATTAAATTGGAAAGTGTCGGAAGACCACTCCTTTTCTAATCACTGTTATCTTCAGTTTGAAATGGACTTGGTTTCTCCAAACAGCCCTTTCTACAGAAACAGGAGGAAAACCGACTGGGATATCTTTAGAATTATTCTGGGTAATTCACTACCAGTGCCGGTGCCTAAACCTCCAAAAACTACGGTAGAACTCGATGGCTTAGTGGACGAACTGTCCAGCGCTTAGGGGTAAATCTCGGCCACCCTGGTGTTCCAAGGAGATTCAACAAATACGTCAACGATGCAAAAGACTCTTTAAAACAGCAAGGAAAACAAGAGCCGCTGTAGACTGGGACTCCTATAAGGAAATCCTCAAAATTTACAAATATCACCTAAGAAGTGCAAAGAATAGATCTTGGAGACTATACTGTGGCAAAATTCAGGAGTCTTCAGAGATGTCCAGGCTGCATAAAGTACTATCTACTAGCCCTTCCATGTTCCATCCCAAGCTTTCTTCAAAGGCCGGATGGAGCATGGACCACAAATAGTATGGAATCGCTGGAACTACTATTGGAGACTCACTTTCCTGGTTGTTCCGAATCTGCACCTACTATATCAGCAGGTAAGTAGCCTCGTAGGCCAAATTATTAGCAGAAGACAGATTCTGTGAGCGATAAGCAGCTTTAAACCATATAAGTTGCCAGGACCTGATGGTATTATCCCTGCGGATATACAAAAAAAAAATTACGGATCTAACCATTTCCTTTTTCAAACCATTTCCTGCTTCAAATTTAGATAAAAGGCTTTTAAATTTATAATACAGGCTTTTTACAGTTTGAAAATTGGTTACTAGGGTTTTTAGGGCAGTGATTTTGTACAACCCTTATTGACACATATTTTGTTTTGGGTTGATGAAATTTCGCCGCCATTACTCTGAATCTGAAGCAACACAAACAAAAATTTGTGTAAATTGGAAATAAAATAATTACAAAGAACAAAAACTTAATATTTTTGTTGGTAAAGTATTGTGATCAATTTATATAAGAACCTGTATGTTTTTATAGAACATAAATATCTAAAATTATTTGAAAACAATGCATAAAAGACGTCGCACAAGTTCAGCATCAAGCCGACAAAACGATGATATGGCTGACGAGTCTGCAGAACAAAGTCCTATATTAGTTATTGGCCCTGGACGTAAACGAAAGAAACTAGACCCGGTAATTATTATTATGTTAATTAATATATATAATTTCTATTAGTTTGCTTACTTAATTTCAGTCTGAATTATGTCAACAATTGTATGATTCGATACGTAACCTCAAAAAAGAAGATGGATCAATGCTCTGCGATACATTTATTCGAGCCCCAAAACGTCGACAAGAGCCATCATATTACGAAGTTGTTGCAAATCCTATAGATTTACTACGCGTTCAACAAAAATTAAAAACCGATTCATATGATGATATAGATGAGTTAAGCGCTGATGTGGAATTGCTTGTGAATAATGCTAAAGCTTTTTACAAGCAAGATTCAGTGGAGTATAAAGATGCTTGTGCACTTCTAGACCAATTCAATATAAACAAAAATAAAATACTAGAAGCGGTTGGGGATGATACAGAGTCAAAGTCAAAAACTGGACGAGTTGGTAGATTACCGCGAAAATCTGGAACTCATGATGACGATAATGATTCCACTCAAAGTAAAGAGGATGATTTTGATCCGTACGAAGAACTTTTCACAACTGTAATGACTGCAACTGATCCGGCTGATAATCGGTTACTTTGTCCAATGTTTCAATTGCTACCTTCTAAGAAATTATATCCTGACTATTACGATGTTATTGAGCATCCGATCGATTTGAAATTTATAGCAACGAAAATACAAACCAGTGCTTATTTGTCGTTAAATGAGTTGGAAAGAGATTTCTTACAGATGACAAAAAATGCCTGTACTTTTAATGAACCCGGCTCCCAAATCTATAAAGATGCAAAAGCATTAAAAAAAATATTTTTAGCAAGGAAACAGGAAATAGACAGTGGAAAAGCAAAACCAGCAGTTAAAACAAAACGGCGAGGACAAAGCCTTTCATCAATTACAGCCGCCCTCAAAGAAATGGTAGAAAGTTCAGAGGATGAAGAAGAGCTTATGGAAACTGATGGTGCTGGGCCATTGTGGCAGTTATTCGACCAACTATATAACACTGCTAATGCATCAGGTATTCTTATATTAATATTATTTGACGATCTGGTAAGATCTAGGTTTAAGCTAACAAATTAAATAATTGTGTCGATTAACTTGGTCATTATAATTTGCTCAAATCATTCGTTTCCTGTTACTAAAATTATGTATTTAATGTTTTATACATTTTGTTTTGTTTATGTTTTTCATTATTCTTTTTCTTTCATTTTTTATTTGTACATATGTTTTCTTTATATGTTATCGAAAACAAAAATCTTTGAAAATCACTTAATTAGATCATCATAATGCCCCAGGCGCTCCACTCGGTGAATCACTTTGGAAATTACCGAATCGACGATTTCATCCGGAATACTACACACAAATTAAGACTCCAATTTCAATGGCACGAATAAGAAATAAATTAAAGAAAGGTGATTATAGTAACATTACTGAAATGACGGCCGACTTATATTTGATGTTAGATAACGCTAAAAAAGCATACCCAGTAACGAATAAAGTTTATAAGGTAAAATAATGTTAAATTGTAGTTGAACTTGTTAGTAAATCGCAATTTATTCCACAGGACGCAGTAAAAATGCAAAAAATATTGAATCAAAAATTGGTCGACACAGGTGTTGATCAAGATGACAGTGATGAAATTGAAGATGGTGAAACATCAATACCCTCTACAGCATCCGCCCAGTCTACAGCGACGTCATCACCATCGACACCAACACCAACAGCTTCACAAATGCCCAAGAAGAAAGGTCGCCCCAGAATTCATCCTATTGCAACTCCAGTTACTCAATCACCGACACCACCACTTGTACAACCAACTCCCATTAGTACACCCATCCCTACTCCAAAAGGACGATTCGGAAATAATCCTGGATTAAAGAAAAAACTATTGGCTTTACAGAAATTTTTGACAGAATTTTCAACAGGTGGTCGACGCCCGATGGTCCTATTTATGGAAAAACCATCAAAAAAATTATACCCTGATTATTACGAAGTAATTCAGCATCCGATTGATATGAACACTATTGAATTGAATATAAAAGCAGATCGTTATGGCACCTTGGATGATATTGTTGGTGACTATCGATTAATGTTTTCCAATTGTCGAAAGTATAATGAAGAAAAATCGGTGATCTATGAAGATGCCAACGCACTCGAACGGGCGTTAAATGAAAAATTGAAAGAATACTCGGGACTAACAGAACGTCGTGTAAACACAAAATTGTAAGAAATATACATACATATTTAATTTTTTTTTTTTTAATTATATATTTAATTTTAAAATTTGTCAACAGTATGTATACGAAAAGTAAAAAACCAATGACACCAATGGATCAAAAATTACGACAGCTATATGATGCAATCCGTGATCATCGGGAACCAAAAGGAAATCGACAATTGGCGTTAATCTTTATGAAACTACCATCGAAAAATGTAAGTTAATTGAAATTATGTTTTCATATTTTTGTGTTGTTTTGGAAAATTATGTGATTTTTCTTTTAACTTTCCAAAATCCGATTTAATATTTGGATGTGGAAAGAAAAAGGTAATAATGTTTTGATGTTGTTTATGTTGTAAAATTTTGTTTGTGTACTTTTTATGTAGAAAATATTACCCTACCGTTACTCCTAGTTAACGCCTCTTTCGCATTTCAACACTACAATTTTAGAAGACTTGCTTTAATTTTTATTTCAGCACAGAATATATTTTGTTACTTTCGAATATTAATGGCAAAATCCTGACCTCAAAGCTCCCGCCATCGTATGTCGATAATTTTTAGTTTAGCAACTTTAGCATTTATATTACGATTATAAACATATAATATTTTTAATTAATTACAATACTTTATAATTCATATAGGATTATCCTGATTATTATGACATTATAAAGAATCCAATCGACATGGAAATAATTGCCCAAAAATTAAAACAAACATTTTACGATTCGGTTGATGAATTGGCCTGTGATTTTATGCTGATGTTCGAGAATGCTTGTAAATACAATGAACCAGATTCTCAAATTTATAAGGATTCGTTAATATTGCAACAAATTTGTGTTCAAACTAAACAGCAATTGAATCGTGAAAATGGTGACGAAACGGTACCAGATGTATCACAAGCAGTACAAGAACTACTTATGTCATTGTTTACCTCATTTTATAATCATCAAGATGAAGAAGGAAGGTGTTATAGTGATTCCCTGGCTGAATTACCTGAATATGATGATAGTACGGATGGGTCTAAAGTAAGACCAATTTCACTCGATTTAATAAAGCGCAGATTAGATAAAGGACTTTATAAACGCTTGGATATATTTCAAGAAGATATTTTCGCTTGCCTAGAACGTGCACGTCGTCTCACACGTACCGATTCACAAGTATTTGAAGATTCGATCGAATTACAGTCATTTTTAATAAAGAAACGTGATGAAATTTGTAAATATGGTGAAATATTAAGTTCACCAGCCTTGAGTTATTCGGCACTACATTTAAGTGCCGCAGTTGAAGCTGTGCGCCAATCTAAATTGTTACAAGAGGAACAAGAACAGGAGCAAGATACTGATACGGCAGCAACAACAGGTGAGAGTATGATGGTTGATCAAAAAGTATATTCACCCGGAGATTTTGTATATTTTGATTCGCCTGACAATAAACTTCCCAACATTGTTTACATTGAACGTTTGTGGACGAATAGCGAAAATATAAAAATGATGTACGGAAATGTATTTTTACGACCATTTGAAACATATCACGTAACTTCGCGTAAATTTTTGGAACAAGAATTATTTAAAAGTGATCAACATCAAGCAATACCTCTGAGTAATTTGAAAGGAAAATGTTTCGTGATGAGCGTTAAAGATTATTTTAAATCGAAACCAGAAGGGTTCCTCGATCGTGATGTTTATGTTTGTGAATCTCGATATAATTCCAAAACGAGATCATTTAAAAAAATAAAAAATTGGCCATTCGTGCGAGAGAATAATCCAGTTAACATTATAAATCGGGATGTGCCTTTGGAACTCAAACGTATTATGTCGGTCTTTAAGGAACGTGTTGAAAAACATAAAGGGGAACTAGCTGAGTTACAGTTACAAGAAGCACTCGTAGAAAAAGAGAAACCAAATGTAGCTGTGTTTTTTAATGGAGGCGAAGAGGGAAATACTTATTACGAACAGTATAATGCAATTTGTTCCGGTGTTGTGAAAACTGGCGATTACGTTTATGTGGCTACTGAAACTGGAAAGCAGTCCATTGCACAAATACATGCAATTTGGGAAACGAAAGGGTGAGTAAACCAGTTAAATTATTTTTAACGGCATTCTTATTTTTTGTAAATTTTATTTATTTAGTGGAAAATCATACTTCCGTGGACCTTGGTTACTAACCCCACCGGAAATCCCTAATGTTTATAATCGACTATTTTATCGACAAGAAGTTTTACTATCTACAGCGCAAGAGACATCACCAATCATAGCTATAGTAGGGCGATGTGGAGTTTTAGATTATGATGATTATATTTCATCTCGACCCACTGAAATTGCTGAGAGTGATATTTATATATGTGAATCGATTTATGATGAATTTGATAAGAAACTAATTCGCCGATTGTCGGGGAACGGTTTACGGAAATTCAGCCACAGTCAAATGGTAACACCCGATGAAATTTACCATTTTCCTCGTGTATTTGCTCCGCCAAAAATAACGGCAGCTTCTATCGCGGCAATCCAGGAAGGTTTAAAAACTGGTAATGAAGTCGATGTAAAGGTAGAAGGGCTAGATATAACTATGGATGATTCATTGGATGGTGGATCATTATCTGTTGGAAGTGATTTTGTTTCCAATTCTTCTCCGGGACCATCTGTGATTTCGAGCACAGCATTTGGTAAAAAAAGTAAACTGGGTAAAAGGAATATGACCACGGGATATATACTTTATTCGGCCGAAGCTCGTAAAGCTGTTGCGATAACTAATCCTGAGGTTGCGTTAAATGATGTCAACAAAATAGTTGGTAATGATTGGAGATCTTTATCTGCAGCGGATCGGCAAGTATGGGAGGAGAAAGCCCAGAAGATTAACGAAGAGAACAGCCTAAAATTAACTGAAGATGGTTGCGCCAGTCCAGCCTTACTTGAATCAATTCAAAATCAAGTAAAACAAAGATTTGTAAATAATTTTTTCTAATTAGAAAAACATATTATTAACTCTGTTGGATATGTGTTTTAGGTATTTGAGTGCTGTTGGGATAGATGTGATTGGCAATTTGAAGATGCGGTGGACTGTTTAGAACATTGTGTAGGAGAAAATACAGGCCATGTTCAAAGTCATTTTGCTGGGGTTCCGCCTAGTGAAATTGAATATACTTGTCAGTGGCGTGGCTGCATTCGCATGAAAAAACAAGCCCCTGCATTCCCACATTTACAACGTCTTGTGAAACATGTCCGTGATGTACACGTTAATAAAAGTAGTGGTCGAATTATACCACCGCATGATAGAAGCAAGTAAGTTGCTACCTATTCAAAATATGTTTGATAATTTCTATGATTTACATTTTTATTTTTTTAGGAATTTTATGCCAGCAAGAAAACACTTCAATCAAGCTGCAGCTTCCTATCTACAGAATGTAGCGAATGCTAATAATTTGCCCCCTGTTTCGCAAAGTGAGTTTTAACTAAATGAGGTCTATCCCTTAAGTACGTATGTATTTATATTTTTTTATTTTTTAAGTTCCACTAACCCCAGCAGAACCATTGTTTATTACGGTTCCACCACGACCACAGAGAATTCTTCATTCCGAAGCTTATATCAAGTAAGTACTAATTCAGCTTAAATAATACAGTAACTATATTCTATAAAATGTATTGTATTCCTTTTAGGTATATTGAAGGCCTACAAAGTGATTCGAGATTTATAACCCCATGGCAAAAAACAATAAAAGCAACACCAGAAACGACGCCATCTACTTCTATTGACACAACAAAATTACCATCGCATTGGTTAGGTAAATCAGCTCCTGAAAAGACAGATGATGTCGTAAATGCACTGTGGAATTTAAGAAATTTTATGATGAAGGATATACTACAAATTCAAAAAAATGTTTTTTTCTCCCAACGTCTTAAAAGCCTCTAGTTTTAATACTGTTTTTGGGTATTAAAGTTGGCCTTTTTCTTACTATTTTAAAAATGTGTGTGTTGCTAAGCTACACTTTTAATCCTAGGTGTAAAAGTAGGCACTTTTAATACTAGGAGAAAAATATTATAGTGAAAATCCAATAATATGTATAATGTATGTATGTATATGAAATAATTATTTTATTTTTTTTTATTTTTCGTTCATATCATGACCTCCTTAGTTTCACAAAATATTTCAACAAAATTAGTTTCAATTTTGAAAGTCATGACCTCCTTAGTTTTACAAAATATTTCAACAAAATTAGTTTCAATTTTGAAGTTTTAATTACATAATTTGTACTTACTCGTATAATTAGTAATGTAAAACCGACAAGACATAAACTCTTCGTTGGAGAAAAAATAGTATGTGTTATTCGGATTAAAAGTGACTTTGTTTGACTCGCAATTATATTTGCTTTTGCTCGGCTACGCTGCGCTTCGCCTCGCATGCAAATATAATTGCTCGTCAAACAAAGTATCACTTTTAATCCTAATGACACAATGTACTATTAATTAAAAAAGGATAGTGTTGTAATTTTATTAAGAAAATGAAATAAAATGCTTATATGTACTAGTTTTAAACGTATTCCAGTTTAAGATTTTACTCTCTGCTATTTTCTTCGGCGCTTTCCAGTCCAATTTTTGAAAAAGGACAGAAACTTTTGTACTTGTGATTGTGAAGTCAACCATAGTTTGCCAGCAAGCCTATGACCATTGACCGGGCCTTTTTAGTTGCAACGATAACTATTGCTCTAACCAATAAGACACAACAACCTAAATCCATACTTATGCAACATACAATAACCTACATTACATACTATGAGGACGCAACATACAAGTTATCCGAAAAGTTCAGTGTTGAGCCTCCTATTCTGTTTAATTTACCTAAACTGAACTTTTGATAAGGATTTTTCTTCATAAGGATCTAAAATAGAAAACTACATAAATAAATGTCTCCGATCATGCAGCATGCAACTTTAAACAACAACAGTATTCAACACAACTTTCATTATGCAACAAACAAACACAATATACAAACTAAGCAACAAATCTGCACAACCGACGTGGTTGTATCCACTGGTCTGGTTATTTGAATATGAACGCATGTCTTTGTTCTATTGCAGGATCACCAAACGAATAAATAAAATGGAGCATTATCGAAAATAAATTCCACAAATTAAGATCAGAAAAAATCAGTTTTACAAAAGATTGACTTTTTTATTACCTAGACGATTCTGCAGAACTTTGATGTTGTGTGTATGTAACGGACAATTTGGATGTTCGGGTTCCTGATAAGAATTCTGTTCTACTTAGCTCACTAGCTACAGGAGAATCCGCATTTCGAGCTCCTGCGTTTAGTTTTATATATCGTCGTCCTAATTGTGAATTAATGTTTCTGAATTTTTCAAAATTTCATCTCTGATACCAAAATGTTCGTCTTGAGAAACTGAAGCCGAATTCCCGCACCAACGTTAATTAATTCTTAGGAGACATCTTCGTTCTAACGGTGAATCAACCCAGGTGCAAAAATTCAGACAGAGTTTCTCACGATGAACCAATTTGTATCAGAGATGAGATTTTGAAAAAATGACAGATACGTTAATTACTGTGCGTTAATTCAGTCAAGACGACGATATTCATTGTATGTAAATATTATAACTTTGCGTTACTATGAAGACAAAAGAATTGTTTTGAATAAAAACAGAATTGTTTGAAAAATTAAAGGTTATTTCTATATTTTTCAGTTAGTTTGTCGTGTTGTTGTTATTTTCCTTTGCTCAGGTCGACTAGCAATATAGCTGTATATGAGTCAATCTATAGCTTTCAAGCGGTTAATCCAAAACTTCTAGAAGTAATGGACGCCCCTATTGTATATAGGTATATATATCATACACTGAATCGCACTTTGTGATACCACCGACCAGCACGGATATTATGGGCCTTAGACATTAAAAATGCAGTACCGAGTACCACTATCTATTTTATTAAGCTGATTATTGTGATACCCTCGCTTTTGTACACGATATAACGGGCCTTTTACGATAATGCGCAGTACCCGGGACCACCAGCTTAATAAAGATGTTCACTCTTCAAGATCTATATTGCGACTAGTTTATCGTGTATTTGTCTCAGAAAAGAATCTGGTGATGTGGGCGATACATAGCTAATAGATTTGCACGTTGACTATATTGAAAGATTATTACTATGTACATACAATTGGTTATCAAAAAGTATGATTCAACAGAATTCAGTTGATGCGAACAAATTTTTAAATTTACCAGAATTTCTATTATCCTGTCCAGGGGGTCTACTATGTATTCGGATCGGAAAGTAATTTTTTTCTGAATTCAGAAATTTGTATAGAAAGAACAAAGGAAAAATTGAATTGGTTTCATATTAAAATTACACTATCCGATCGACTTTACTTTCTGATCCGAATACATAGTAGACCCCCAGAAGAGAAGCATATCCTAATTCGGCTATTATCCAATACATAATAAACGAAAATTTAATTCATATCCCACCAAATTGGATTGTTTTATTTATTGAATTATAAATAATATACATACATACAAATAGTGAGAACCAATTTATAAAATTGTAACGAATAAAAAAAGGAATTTAAAGCCTACGACCACGTCGACCACCCTTTCTACGTGTGGAATCTGATGGAAGTGGTGTGACATCTTCAATACGACCAATCTTCATCGATGAACGAGCTAAAGCACGAAGTGCTGATTGTGCACCTGGTCCTGGTGTTTTTGTTTTGTTTCCACCTGTAGCACGGAGCTTAATATGGAGTGCTGTGATACCTAAAGTTTTACATTTTTCAGCAACATCCTATAATTTGTCAACAAAATTAATGTAAATTCTAAATTATTTAAATATGAAATTTAGGACTTACTTGAGCGGCCAACATAGCAGCGTAGGGTGATGCTTCATCACGATCAGCTTTTACTTTCATGCCACCGGTAACACGAGCAATAGTTTCCCGGCCAGATAAATCTGTTACATGGACGAAAGTATCGTTGAATGATGCAAAAATGTGTGCAACACCGAAAACATCTTCACCTTCTCGGACTTGTGGTCGAAGTGAAACTTGAACTTCTTCTTTCTGAACTTTATTTTTACGTGGTGCCATTTTTGAGGTAATCTAAAATATAAATTAAATATCCATATTATAATCAGACATGCACCGTCAAAATAATTAATTATGAGGTTATATTAACAAAACAATCTGTCAAAATTTAATGTTGCAGATATCGTAAAATTTGATCTTTATTCATCGCATCATTAAAGAATCACAAATTCACAAATAACATCTTCAATCTATAGATTTGTATATAAAATTTCACAAACTAATATAATTTTTATAAAAAATAACTTAAATTTAATAATTTCACTAAAAATATTATTACCTACACAAAAATCCGTGTATTCTTTGAAAACCGGAAATATGAAAAGAACTCTGCTTGTTATTTTGACAGAAACTAAAATTAACCCTTTATGCAAGTTTAGTCAAAACTGAATCAAAAATGTAGTCTGCTTTATCCCAACAGGCAAATTGTCGCATATAGTGATATTTTTCCTTACTACTTTCCGTACTCTAATACCGTAAACAGACACAGAGTTAATCGCGATTTTCAGTTGTCATTTTTGTCAAAAATCGCGTTGTGGAAACAAAATAATCCGGTTTAGGTGAAAATCGTGTAATGACAGACGACTATCATTACACAATTTTCACAAAAAACTGGATTATTTCGTGTTCACAACGCGATTTTTGACAATCGTGATAAATGAAAATCACGAGTTACACGGTAGACAGACACAAAGTTAATCGCGATTTTCATTTATCCCGATCCTGAAAACGAAATAATCCGGTTTATGTGAAAATCGTGTAATAACAGACAGTCAAATAATCTAGATTCGCGATTATTCGGTTTGTGTCTGTCTACCGTATAATACCGTAGACAGACACAGAGTTAATCGCAATTTTCAGTTGTCATTTTTGTCAAAAATCGCGTTGTGGAAACAAAATAATCCGGTTTAGGTGAAAATCGTGTTATGACAGACGACTGTCATTGCACAATTTTCACAAAAAACTGGATTATTTCGTTTTCACAACGCGATTTTTGACAATCGGGATAAATGAAAATCGCGATTAAATTTGTATCTGTCTACCGTATAACTTTGTGTCTGTCTATCGTATAATACCGTAGGCAGACACAAAGTTAATCGCGATTTTCATTTATCCCGATTGTCAAAATTCGCGTTGTGAAAACGAAATAATCCGGTTTTTGTGAAAATCGTGTAATGACAGACAGGAAAAATCGTTTAATAATCTAGAATTCGCGATTATTCGATTTGAGTCTGTCTACGGTATAATTCAGCCAAAAACAATCCATTTAAGTTGTCAGTTAGCCTACCGTAGACAGACACAAAGTTAATCGCGATTTTCATTTATCCCGATTGTCAAAAATCGCGTTCTGAAAACGAAATAATCCGGTTTTTGGGAAAATCGTGTAATGACAGACAGTAAAATAATCTAGATTCGCAATTACTCGGTTTGTGTATTTACAAAGTATTTATAAAAGAGCAATCAATTTAAAATAATCAAGAATACAATTATTTTTACAGAAAGCAAGCTTTGGGAGTTTGTGAACGTGCTCGAGCGGCGGAAACCGCGAATTCGTTGATAATAGTCGTGTTCCAGTCGACCACTTCAAGTACTTATGAGTACTTAGGTTTGTGTCTTTGCTTAAATTTAACTACTCGTAACTGCTCTTGCCAGAATGCAAAAGCAGTTACGATTAGTTAAATTTAAGCAAAGACACAAACCTAAGTACTCATAAGTACTTGAAGTGGTCGACTGGAACACGACTATTGACCATTTTCCTTAAAAAAATTTGACAAGTAAGATCGACGATCCGTAGGTGGTCCGAACTAAAAATTAATGTTGTAGAAATATAATTAATGAATTATATTTCGGGAAACAACTTCACAATTCCGCAAAAGCATTTCTAAAGTTAAATTTAATGTAAAATTTAATTTATTTAGTTAAAACACTGAAAACAAGATTCCAATATTATGCAACACCTACAGATATTTCTGCTGATTCACTATGTTTGACAATTAAGGAAAAAGGTCTATTAACGTTTAACGACGCTTACGTTATAATCCAGCGTTATACAAAATTAAAGAAATTACTAAATACAGATCACACAGGAAAATTGTTCCTACTTGCTACATGCATACGTAAGAGTTTTAACTGTATTTATTCAAATTTGGACTATTACATATTTTATTCTATGCACATATGTAATTGAGTTTGAATCAAATAAATTATAATTAATATAAGGGAAATGAGGTTATGTTTCCATAGTAAAGTTGCCTGCCCACTTCTTTGTCATTAAAAACATTTCTATTAAATGTCAAAGCACCATATTGTTATGAAATTATGGTTCAGCGAATAAAACTGACGATAAACGAAATAATGCTATGGCACTATTAAAAGCTCGGCAAGAAGGTAAGTAGAAACGCGAAGAAGAAGAGGCAAAACGGCGGGCCGAAAAATACGCGAAGAGAAACTCTAGTGAAGAATGTACGTGAAATATATTCTGACAATTCTGGAAGCGGTAGCGAAGATGAGAAAATGTCAGAAAAAAGCTATTCGACAAGCAGCCGTACATCCAGTAATTCTGAAGATGAAAAAGATTACTTGAAAGAAATACAGGGCTACATTTAATCCAAATGTTTATTATACATCAAGATGCAAGTGATCCGTATGGACTGCTCCCATTCCGATTTGTAAAATTGTTTGTTAAGGGAATAGTTCAATTACTAATAACTAAACACTAAATCATTGTCACGGCAATCCCAATGAATCAACCATACCATTCAGGCTCAAATTACTGTGCACCCTCCATTTGTATGGCCATGGGTCAATATCAAGTGGCAGCTGGAAGTTGCCATAGTCTAGCCTTATCACAGCCAAGTGCAATGTATCTACGAAATTACCAGGTTAACATGTACACATCTGTTAGATGATGTCATAAAGTTCCCACAAGATGCACTTCGCCAAGCAGAGACAAATTTGTTACGATCTGTTACGAGAGGGAGTTAAAACTCGGGAAAAATTGCGTTGTGTAATTTGTGAACAGCCCCTTATAGAATAGGGCAATTTTTCAGTTCTACTGTTTTGCCGCAAATGCGACACAAAGGGATAGACTTACAAATGTCAACTATGTATATACATGGTTAATCCTATGCAACAGAAGTGCTTAAAGAGATACATGTTAAACCCAAAAGTGATTGACTTGTGATCTGACGGAAACCTTGGGTTGGTGATTACATGGGATTTTTTTATTTGATCTGAATTGACATTTTAAATGTCACTTTGTTCTATAATTGCATTTAAATTATTAAAAATTCAAAAATACAAATTTAAAAATCACTTCAAAAATGTATAAAACCTTATTTAAATAAGTATGTTGGCGAGGTAACTTATCAGTATATGTCTATCCCTTTCTTACAAAGACAGATTTAAAATGAAAACAAAATGATTTTTTCTGTGGAGACATACTTAGGGTGCTTTCAAGAATTCAGTCGGCTGCGCAGCAAATGCAGTCGAAAAAAACTGAAAAGCAGTCAAACTGCAATAGCTGCTGTCTGCATTTTAAAACGACCGACTGCGCAAATACAAATTGGCATAAAAAATGTTTAACCAATAAATAATAATTACTTTATAGTGTTGTCATAAAGATGAAAAATATTTCGGGAATAAATAATAATAGATCAAAATAATAATAGATCGATAATTTGGCAGATAAAATATGTCAGATTTTTTTAAGTGTTAAGAAAAATAAACAGCAGTTTATATAAAAATATATTAAAATGTTAGAAAATAACTTAATTTTGATAAAAATAACCACAAACTCAAACGGCACAAGATTAAACCTAAAGAATACGAATTGCCTTTTCCTTATGTTATAATTTTTCACTGGATTTTCACAAAAAATTACCGTCTTAGCTTAAAATAACACAAAATTAATACATTTCAATTATTAAAAAATATTTAATAAATGTCTGTAATATTCAAATAAAATTGTATCTGTGCTATTTCATACAAAAGATCGTTTAATTTGTTTTCCTTAATACAAAAAATAACAACGAAGTTGTCTACTATTCAATCTATTGACTGACTGCATCTATGCAGTTAATATAAAACGACTGCAAAAACTGCATACCGGCTGCATTCGTGAATGTAATTTTTGAACGACCAACTGCGCTGCTTTTGCTGCAAAACTTAATTTTTGAACGAAGTACTGCACAAACTGCGCAGTCGACTGAATTTTTGAATGCACCCTATATGTATATAGTTTTTTCAAATTCAGTTCATCACAGAAATGTATAACAATTTACACACTTTTTTTCTTATATGATCTATTTGATTAAGTTATATATTGTATTTTTGATTTATTTTATTTAAAACTTATTAAATTAAGAAAAAAAATTATTACAAGCAGACAAGCTTCTGTTCACGTCAAAAATTATTTTTTTGTTTGTTGTTGCTTTTTGTCTTTTTTTTTATTTTTCTTAAGTTTACACGAAAAATTTCGCTCGTTTTAAGATTTTTAAGTGACGGCTAAAATTTAACGAATCCATCGAAACAATTTTTAAGTTTTTTATTTCAAGTATGGTCGAATGCACACAAATCCCCTTTCTCGCTCTCTTAAGTTATTTTTTTTATTTTTCTTGTTCTAACTATGGTTCTCGCTTTAAAGGCACAAATTGAACATGTATCACTGCTTTAAATCGCTTGCCATTTAAAACATATTTTTTTTTGTATTTAATTCGATATACATAAAGTTAATTTTTCGTCACATAAATCCGATCATTAAGATTAAAAATGCCAAAATAATAAAAACAACGACATAAAAATTTACTATAAATTTACTACCCATGTTCGGAAAAAGATTGACAAATTTTATCTTCGAATTTTACTACAAATTTACTTTGGTCTTTTTCCGAACATGCTAAATATTGGCCAATTAAAATAAAATTCTACTGGTTTTTATTCAATTTTAGCGTGTCTATCCCTAACACACAACTGGTGTTAATCGGTTGGACTAATTGAAAAATAGCCCTATTATAAATTTTTTGGTTTGAATGGATACATCAATCCATTCAAAGCTTTGCTTACAATTTTAAACTTTAATATGAATTGCGGCCAACTTCACTTTGCATTTCTGCTGACTAGACTACAAAAAATACAAGAACGAGATACCAATATACAAAAAAACATTTTGTCAGTAGAGACGTGAAACATAAGCAAAAAGGGTTTATTGATAAATTTTTTTTTTTTTTTGTAAAACGCCCTTGTTTTTCTATGCATAAGTAAAAATAAATATAATTAAAAATGTTGTTTATTAGTGATTTTAATATTAATTAAAACAATACTACCCTGCATGCAATAAATAAATAATTAAATGAAATTCATCATATATAAATGGTGGAATTGGATTTAAGAAAAAACCAGTGTTAAATGTTTTTGTTATGTTAAAAAAAAAATCATCAAAAAATCTCAACATTTAAGGCAAAAATGTTTCTCTACTAAAAAAAAATCGCCATTTTGAAAAAAGGTTTTAATTTTTCTCAATAAAAAAATTGTTATATAGTTTTGATTCATCTATTCAAATAGATATTTTTTTGTTAAACTAGTTTGAAATTAAGTAATCAACATTTTTAATAGAAATTGTAAATTTATTCAATTTAATTTTAAATTTTGCATTGCATAAATGTGTTTTAAATAAGAGAATTGAATTTTTTAATAAAAAAAAAAATTAACTCGTGTGCCGATTTTTTCTTTCATGTCTGTCTGTAAAAATATACAGAAAAGAAGAATTTTAAGAATGCAGAATTTTAACTTTCGACGGAATAATAAAAATTCTGCTATTTAAAAAGAAATTTATGTTTTATTACTGTGAGTTTTAAATGTAATTTGTAATGGTTATTCAATATATTCACATAAATAATTTTAATTAATTAGAATATCTCGCTAATGTTAAGGTTAATTATGATACATTACGGACAAAAAGCTTTTTTAATGGGGAAATTATTTTTGGGGTGTGTATGACATCAACTTCAAATTGAAAAGTGATTTTTATTGAATACAACATGTTTTTTGGTTCAAAATTAAAAGGAATTTATGTAAAGTATTTCAAGAATGTGGTTTTATGATGTTGCGGAATGACTGAAAACTGTTATTACATAATATTATACTGGTTGAAAATTTCCTCCAAATTAAGTCTTGAATGCTAAGTCGATTCAGGTGTTACTTGATTGCATAGCGAAACACGGTCAAGTTCTATCATCGGGAACGATTTAATGGACATATTTAGATTGTAATAATCAGTTAATATCAATTTGTATTATAATAACTACCTAGCCGGCTAATGCAATACGATATGCACTAAGTTATTTCTAACACATTGAAAGGTATCCCGCAAATTCAGGAGGTCATTCAAAATTCTTAATTCTTAATTGAAATATGTACATCGGTACAAAATTTAGAAATTCAACAAGATAAACTGATTTCTGCAACCAAAATGAATCAAATGATTCAAACCTACATTTTATGTTTGCATATCTCACTAAAACATAATATTTGTGGTACTCTTCAGTTTATAAATACAGACATAGGTACCTAATTTTAAAATTTGTCAGATAAATGTGACTCGGTTTTCCGATTGTTTGGGCCCCAATGCTCAAGATTTTGATTAGGTACCTAGCTATTTATAAATTATTGTAGTTTTTCGTTTTTTAAAACTCAAAATTTTCTCGCATTAAAATGCAAAACTAATCTACCTTATAGACGAAACATCTCTACAATGGATACGTAGAAGGTCGGAACCACACCTTGAAAACAATAACCATTAATCCTTTTAATAAAAATACCCTTTTGTTAATTTAAAATTGGCCGAACAAGTCAATTTTAATTTTGTGTGTGTTTTACTTTGGCAAGAAAGTCTCATTCTTATCCAACCAAGTGAAAAAGTTGAAGAAGCGGTATCTTACTCGTTTCTTCAACTTTTAAAGACAAGCTGCACAATTACTTGCCTCATACTCACATAACATATCATAAAAATACAAAAAACGAACAAAATCTTCAAAATTATGCTTTTCATTCCAATAAAATCATAATTTAAAATTTTCATTGTAGGGCCAGATTCAGTTAATCAAAAATGATTCAAAATTATCCTTTCAAAATGTTAAAGATTTATAAATTAAAGTACATACCTAAGTCATATTAAAATATAGAAATGCGAAAGATTATTGTCTATCCTTCCTTTGGGCTTTGGTATTTCGGCGTGGTGCATGGGCAGAGAGTCGAGATAATTGGTAGACATGTTACTTTCGCCACACCGTAACTATCGAAATTCAAGTGGAAATTTTAATAGATCTTGTTGATCATCTTATAAAATTTCTCAAATCATTATCCCATTTTGAGGAGCATAAAATGTTAGAAGAAGTAGTAAATGTCTAAGCATTACCAGCCATAAACAGATTGAGAATAGAAATTGATAAAAATCTAAGGTAAAGTAATTTGTTCAAGACCAAAAATCTGCCTTCACTACCCAACTAAAGGAACGAGACGGATAGTGGAAAGAACACCGGGTTCTGTTCACATATCGTAGCGGGCAGTGTTGCTTCAAAAAGGATTGCCCATTTCTTTTGACAACATTTCATAAGTTTATTTTTATTAGTCAATCGTATAATTTAAGACATTTTTAAGATACAAATTTAGTACATCAAATAAATATTAATCAGTTTATCAATTCTTCAAGAAAATTGGTACTATGCAGTTTTTTTATCTAACTACATAACTAAATTCATTGTCAAACGAAACTAATTTGCCGGCATTTACACAAAAATGTAATTGTGCCTGTTTACAGGAATATACAGTTGAACAACATAAAATTAGTTTCTAGTTCGATCGCCATATTGATTCCGTAGTCGTCAGCAATTCGTATTCATTGTCGGATTTCCTTCGCAAAATGTAGAAAAATGCGCTCATTCAATAACTTCCATTTTATGCCTAATGGAATCTGTTGTCAGTTTCTGTCTTCTAGGAAAACCTTACTTTAAGGTAGTGAGCGAAGAAAAAGAGTAAAAGGTCCTGAGCTGGGAATTGGTATTTGGTTGAAGCATTTGCTGTAGACTTTTGAGGCACATGAAGTTGTCGTAGAGCCAAACAAAAATTTAATACATTGAAAATGGTGAGATGATCGCACTTTGAAATTGCGCATTTTCATATTAAGATTTCCTAAAAGTTTATTTTATTTTGAAATCGGAAGTTAAATTTTAAATTTACTAGGCATTTTTATTCGTATTTTAAAGTTTTTAAATGTTAAAATTTAAAAATATGTAATGATGTGTTAATAATGAAATAAAATATGTTAATAATGATTTTTAATAATATTAGAAGATTAATTTCAGATATTTCTTTCGTCGGTTCTTTTTGAACTACTGCGATTGACAATAGTTAACTATTGATTTCAACTTTTTGTTAAAACATCGACAAAGGGCTATTCGAAATCGATCTTCTAAAGTTTTATTAAAAATTTTTGTTTACTATAAGGAAGCATTTATTACATTTAAAAATAACTAAATTGTATGTTTATTTTTTACATAGAAACGGTTTAAATTACGAATTATTTATTGAAAATTTTATCAATTTCAATTCGTTTAATCGTGTTTCAATTCGTTTAATAATCCAAGAATGATGCAATAATTTGAATAGTACATAAATTGAAAATATTTATCCTGACATTATTCTGGGGCTATTTGTGAATTCGATTCGAACGTATTCGACTCTTCGAAGTATAAGATTCGTATTTGATTTAAATAAGAAACGAACTAATCTGAGTCAATTCAAATAAGAATCCAATTCATACTTCTTCGAAAACAGTTTATATTTTTTTGGGTTTCACGAAATACCTACTTAATTGTCTTAATTTTTTTAAAATCCATTTATTGATAAAACCCAATTATTGCAAAATTATCTTTTGGAAAATCCGTCAAAAACTATCGAATTCATCGTTTGTTATTTTTCCACGCACATGCTTTTAAAAATAATAAAAATCGATGGATTTGTTAGCTAGATTAATTTGATTTATTCTTCCTGCTGTGTGTGGTGGCCCCCACTATCAACGGTTATCTTAAAGGAAGAAGCTGGGGGCTATTTCTGACCACGACACGAATTCTAATGTATAAGATTCGTATTTGATTTAAATAAGAAACCAGCAAATCTGATGCAATTCAAATAAGAATTTTATATTTATGTATTCGTACCACAGGGGGGGCAACTATTTTGTTCAGTAAAATTCTTATTTAAATTGAATCAGGGGGCTATTTGCGATTTCAATTCGAACGTGTTGGAAGTATAAGATTGTATTTATTTGATTTAATTAAGAAATGGGCAAATCTGATTCAATTCAAATAAGAATCCAATACTTCGAAGATTCGAATACCGAATCGAATTCACAAATAGCCCCTTCGTTTGTTATTTAAATCAAATACGAATCTACATTCGAATTCGTACCTCGTATTTAGAAATAGCCCATCTGAATAGGATAGGAATTCGAATGTATAAGATTCGCTCAATTCTTATTTAAATCAAATACGAATTTGGTACATTCGAATCCGTATCATATTCAGGAATAGCCCTCGGTTTTTAGAATATGGTCAATTAGGATAGAATTTGAATACATTTTAAACGATGTTGATGAAATTCGGTAAGAGAATTTTGGTTTGGCCAAATAGATTGAAATTTGTTGGTTGGGTATTTGTTAATGTATTTTGATGAAAAACAACGCAATCACAGCAAGTTGAAAATGGATCAACTAATAAATATACAAGCAAATCTTTTAATTGGTATCAAGATTGTTTTATTTTCCTTAACATCATATCCAATAATTCTGTAGACAACAGTAACAATGTTGAAAATTTGTAAGAGATGTAAGCATACTTTACATTGCACACCGTGTTGCGTGATTTTTTTTTTCGCCTATTAAAAAATCATCTTCAGTTTCCAACAATACATTGCGCCAAAACAAAAACAATGGTCAACTGCGCTTAGGTTTATTAATTCGGTATAACTAAATTTTATTATCAATATCGATTTTTCTAAGATTTATTCTTTCATAAGTGCCATCAAAAATATCTACGAAAATTTAATATAAAATAATGCTTTTAAAGACAACTGGGGGGCTATTTGTGAATTCGATTCGATCGCGCTCGAGTCTTCGATTATTGGATTCTTATTTGAATTGAATCAGATTCGTTCGTTTCTTATTTAAATCAAATAGGAATCTTATAAATCGAAGACTCGAGCGCGATCGAATCGAATTCCCAAATAGCCCCCCTGAGCATAGCCTAAAATAATTTTTTAAAATCATATTAATTTCGCTTGAAATATTAGAAATAAAAAAAAAAAAAAATATGTATTTAATCTGTTTGTTGTTATATAGAAAAGATTTCGCGGAGAGACGGTAGCCGACCAATAAATGTTGCCGGTAGAAATAATACCATCTTGCTCGATTTCAGATTGGTAAGGATTTCAAGACGCTGAATTTGTGATGACCTTAATGAATTGATGAATAATAAATAGTGACTGACATTGATTAATACATTGCCCGGCCAATTTTTATTAATTCATTGTCTCTCAACTAAATCTTAAAATTCAATTGGGTCATTTCAAATTCATTCAGTACATATGGTTGGTGCTTTCAAATTCTGGGTGGCTATTTGTGAATTCGATTCGAACGTGTTCGACTCTTCGAAATATAAGATTCGTATTTGATTTAAATAAGAAACGAATGAATCTGATTCAATTCAAATAAGAATCCAATAATTCGAAAACTCGAACACGTTCGAATCGAATTTACAAATAGCCCCCCTGATCAAATCTTTTTATTAAGTGCGAACGCAAAATTTTCTAAATTATTTCTATTCAATATGTATCTATTAGGTATTTGTAATATTTTTTAAGCCATATGTTTTTAAGCGAATTACCTAAATTTTTTGTGCTGGGAATTTATCATAGAAAACTAATCGTGGATGCTACTAAGACGAGTAAGAAAAATAAATTTAAAAATCACTTCTCGATACCCAAAATTTGAAATTTCTGATTTATAATTTCAACAACAAAATCATAAAAATAAAACTCGAAATTTACAAAAGAAAGAGAACATAATAATATAGAGTTCCCGAGAAATTTTATTTCCCGAGAATTCGAGATTTTTGTTTAACGAGGTATTTTATCTCTCGAGAATTTGAGAGATTTGAAATTTTTTCTTGAGTATTTCGGGAATTATCGGGAATGTTTCGATTTTTAAAAATTGAACTGTTAAACTAAAATTTAATTAAGAAAATATTTGTATTGCCATGATTCACCTGTGATATTGATTGTCGGGTGTAATTTTTCTTAAAATAAAATGTTAAGAAACACAAGGTATCTTTGCTCTGTCTGACTAGCGTTATTGTTTTTTCCCCCACCCAAGTCAAGTTTGCTGACGAAGAAAATTGTTTCATTTTGCGTTGAAATAGGCCGAAGAGTGATAGAGCATTTTCATTGGGCGCGTTTAGTTCTCACAACAAAAATTGAGTTTTTAGTAAGTAAAATGTGTGAGACCTACTTTTTGCATCACCCTGATTCTCTAAAATATAAGATAATGGGTAAACGTGTAAACTTGTAAAAAGCGAAGCCTACTTTAATGAATTCGTAATTTTTTGATTTGGTTACTACTTCAAATAAAATCGAAAAATTTCCAACTTAGGCCGTGAGTGAATATGTTAAAAAATTTTAGTTAAAAATTTGGTGAAAATCAAATTATCGTGGTGAAATATTTTTAACAACAAAATTAGAATTTACTGTGTGAATTGGTTAAAATTTTGACAGTTGAAATTCATTCAAAATACATCGCATTTAATCATTATAGCGTTTATATACATACATAATAAAATTATAACTACATATACGCCTATACTTTTCTCCCATACAGTTACAGTAAAATTCATCACACATAAAATGTTGGACTATCTTACTCATCATATGTGGCGTATTATTAAACCACCAGCTATTGTCGAACGAGAAGAAATCGGGGTTAGATTTTGCACAAGGGCAAAAACTGGAATCTTTGCTAATGTTATCGGTGCTATTGACTGATTTCATATAAGAATAAATTCCCAGTCAATAAGCACGATAAATAACTAAATCATAAAAGATTTTATTCAATCCAGTGTCAAGCCGTAGTTAATAGCCATCATTTATTGAACGACGTTCAATACTGAATCACAAATAATTACTTAACCAGATGAACAAGTTGCCTTGGAAAAAAATGTAGCTGAAGTAAAATATACAAATTTTATAGGGGAAATGTTTGTATCTCGAACGAAAGGCTATATACAATCGAATGAAAATTAATTATCTCTTTTCTTCCTTTGGCATTTAAATTAGGAAAAAAAATATTTCATGAATCTATAGAAATGAATCCAAGCAATCAAACAAATACAAAGTAATTTACTTTGTCTGTATGCTAAATTTGTATATTCGTATTTATCAAGCTTTGCTATTGGCTTTGCTGATGTACGAAAAAAATCAAAACCTAAACAATTTACAAGGGAAAAATAAAATTAAAATCTAGTTGTGCCTTCTGCGTTAGTATTTGTAATCTTTATGAATGAAAAAGGCGTAAGCTATTGGCGGATTGTTGTTGTTTATTTTAGATTTATGCGAATGTATAATAAAATCACCGAAAGAATACGTTGTTCATTTTCTTCTTTTACAAGAATATAATTGAAATTTTTAGAACGGCCTGCCTAAATGAAATAAAATCTTATACAAATGCAATATACATAAGTAAAATTGTGTGTATGTGAAAATACATTAGCGAATTTAATAAAAATTCGGTTTTAAAAATTTTGGTTCTACAAAATTTCGTTTTTTCAAAAATCATAAATTTACAAATCTCGGTTTACAAAATCTCGGTTTTTAAAAGCTCGATTTTCAAAATCTCGGTTCTAATCGCGGTTTCTATTTAGTTTTTCAAATTAAATTCCCCATTTTCCAGAATTTATAATTTTTGGTTATTTTCGTTTTGAAATTAGGGAGCATCTCAAAATCTCGGTTTTCAAAATCTCGATTTTAAAATATCTAAATATCTAATCTCGGTTTTTGAATCTGTTTATTTTAAAATTAAATTCTCCATTTTCCAGAATTTAATATTTTTGATTATTTTCGTTTTAAAGTGAAAATCCCCATTTTCCAGAATTTATAAAAACCGAGATTTTGAAAACCGAGATAATATAGCCTACCGCAACAAGATACATAATCGCAAACCTGATCTCAAAAGCTCGGTTTTGAAAAATTCATTTTTATTAATTCGGGCGGCTCAAATTAATAAATTTTTTTTTTTCAAAACCGAGCTTTTGAGGACGGAGATTTTCAAAATCGAGATTTTAAAAACCTAGATTTAGAAAACCGGTGTTTTGAAAACTGAGATTTAAACACCTAAATACATAATTTAGGTGATTAAATCTCAGTTTTCTGCTAGATAAACAAAATAATAAAATAGATAATTATTTTATTGCTCATAAGGAAATGATAACGAAATTGAACGAATATGATTGAACAGATTTAATTTAGGATTTGCATCCTAAATGAATTTTGGAAAATTACCTAAGTAAATAGCAAAAAAAATAATAAGATATCGTATGTACATATTGTAAACATCTATTTTGTACATAAAGCAAAAACGAGAGCGTCTCGAAATCTTAGTTGACAAAATCTTGACGTAGCCAAAATCTTGGTTTTTTGAAAACTTTAATATTAAAATATCCATTTTCCCGAATTTATAAAAAACAAGATTTTGAAAACCAAGATTTTGTAAACCAAGATTTCGTACCCAACCCAGCATAGTAAATATTCTAAATAAATTTAGAAATAAAGAGTGTAAATAGGATGAAGCTCTGTACTTATATCATAGTTCGAATATCTCATTGAAAAATATGGATTCTAATTTATTTTACTATTTCTGAAATAATGGGATCTATCTCTTTCTATATTTTGCCACATTTCCATTTGTAAATGGAACAGATATAAGAGTAGGTCTAAGCTTACTATGATCCTTTTCGATGATGATAATTCATTTCGAGGGAACCAAAAACGCGTCAAAACTTACAAACAAATAAAATGATTTATAAGAAAGGTACCTACATCAGCTGACTTTCTTTAAAAAATATCATTGTGTCGAGAATGTTTTTATTAGGGGTTTTCAGTTATTACACACATGAACAGAATTACACATAATACGATCCTTTTTGAAAATAAACAATTATATCGAGTTCTTTCAGACTAAAAAAACGGAACTCGAGCAAAAAACAACTGAACTAAATTATTTTCTACTATGGCGAGTTCCGTTTTATTTGCTCAAGATCAGTTTTTTTTTAGCCTGAAAGAATTCGACTTTAGTTTCAAGAGAAAAAAACTCAAAATGTACTTTTGAATTTTTTATATCAATGACGCGATATTTTTCCTATTGTAGTCATTGTATAATTCTGTGGAATTTAGCAATAACAAGATATCTGCAAACAACAGCCAGATAAGCCATATTTTGAAATTAATGAAAGGAACATTTTTGCTCAATATGATAAACACTTTCTATAGTGAGTCTTACTATTATTTCAATCGCTGGATCAATTTGTACCTGCACCTATTAACCGCAAAAATTGGTTTATTAAATTCATCCACAAGCTGGTGTGGATTCAGGATTAATAAAATTTAATATTTTCGATTTTATTCCAAGAAAAAGTGTAACGCTTAATTCATTCAATATCAATATAACCAACCAATTATTTTCTTCATTATAGTTCTTCATATAAATTTTATTTAAGCAAATATGAATTAACTTTTTCCAAACAGACAATTTTACTTTCTGATGTTCGATATTTTAAACAATCTGTTATTAACAACAACAATTAATTACACAAAATTGCGCATTTATAATTAATGAAGCTAAAATAGGATAATATCATACTCCAAATATAGGTTTGCCATTTCATTTGCCAAGCCGTTGAAGGTGAAGCCGCTATACAAACACCTCTATGATTACCTGTTAATGGATAACACAACAACAGAATTAAATGTACGAGTATTATTTAGGTATTTCAGGTTTGTAAATCGGCAGCTCATTGCCAGAGGATCGCGTAACAAATTTTTTTTGCTTAAGAAATAAGAGTAGACTATGCTTCTGAATTAGTTGTTTCATTTTCGTGTTGTTATATATTAAATAATTATAATGAACAAATGTACAATCCGAGAATATACAGTAAAAATCTAAGGTAAGAACTCGGATATTTCTTAACCGATTATGATGAAATATGTGGGATCGGTACTAATGCCCGTATTACAAAATCCAGAATGAACAAAATCCCGTAGATCATAAAAAAACCTTATTACAAAATCCCGTATTCCATAATCCCGTATTTCAAAATCCTGTAATATGAATTATTTACGGGATTACGGGATTAATCAAATTAAAAAGCAATTTTGGTTTTCAGTAACTATATTTTGTGAATTTTTTTATTATTACACCAATACCTCACTTTGCGACGGTAATACGTTCCATAAAAATGCGTCGCAAATTGAAACGTCGCAAACTGAAACGTCGCAATTCGAATATTACTACATATTCATATTAAAAATATTTATATTGATTGTGGATTATTTTACTATTTATTAAAATAAATTATATGTTTTAATTGTCTTTTATTTAATTTAATTTTTTAGATTCCTTTTAGATTTCCTACACAAACTAGAATACACAGCCAATTCACTTGCATGGGCAGTAAAACTCAATGAAATGAGCCGTTCGTTTCCATATTTTGTTAAAACGAGATAATGAAAGAATAGAAAAACAATAAATCCAAAATTATACGGGATTTTGTAATTTCCTATTTATTGCACAAGTGTTAGGGATTCATTTTTTTTTATTTTAACAATAAATTATTTACCGTTAGAAAGATTATACTCTCATTTATCTCTTGTTATCATTAACTTGATTTTTTGAAAAAGTGGCTTATTCCAATTTCAAAATAATCAAATGTATGTAGTAATGTGACATTCCCCGATAAACGTTCTATATAACTGAATAACCTTCATGCATTTCCAGAAAAAAAAAAATTTATGTAACGACACAAAAAAATTTAAGCGACGCAAACTGAAATTTGGTAGTAAAAATGTACCGTCGCATTTACGAAACGTCGCAACTTGAATCGTCGCAAATCGGGGTATTGGTGTATTTAATTCTAAACTAAATTATTCGTAATCTATGTATATTAATAAAAATGAAAATCTGTGTATGTACATATGTGTTTTATACGTTTCCACATGGATCATCTAATCAAATTGAGTTTTTGCATAAAGGTGTAATACTAAAATTACCAGGTTTTCGTAGTATTTTCGAAGGGGACCAGCCCCTGAATCTAGGTGCACCCAAACAAATTGTTCGTAAAATTTCGAGGGTGTGAAATTTTTTTGACATTTTATTACCATCTTTTACTTAAGAGCAGATTTTCGTGGTATTTTCGAAAGATCTGGCCCCTGGCCGGACACCCCAATTAAGTTCAAACAGCTACATCCCGCTCGAATTGCGCTTGATATCACCATCAATAAGGCACAAGGACAATCGCTGAAGACAGCTGGAATAAATTTAGAATCTAAATGCTTCTCTTATAGTTAATTATGTGTGGCATGGTCCCAAGTTAGCAATCCATTAGGTACCATCATTTAATCTTATTTATTTAAATATATTTTATTACTAAAATGTTTTCATCGTTTATTTACTTCAAGGACTTCGATTTCTTTATACTTCGAAAATATCATTATTTAATTGTATTTGCTTTAATAGGTACAGATGAAAAATTTGAAGTTTATTACTTTGCTAAAATAAAATAAAACAATATTTTTTTATTCCCGGGAATAGCCGAGTACTCCAGCTAGTTCTTTTATAAAAATCAGTTTTATTTTTTATTGGAGTAAACTTTATGTTTTTTTCTGATCCAAGCTCCTTCCCCTTGTAATTTTTTGTTTTTTATGACCCGTACACAAATACACACACACACACACACACACACATACACGACCACATATCTCGTATTCTATCATGATCATGATACACCGGCTTAGGTTAGGTTGAAAATCGCACGATTTTTAACCTAACCTAAGCCGATGTATCATGATAGAATACGGGATTTTGGCATACGGGATTTTGGGATACGGGATTTTGTAATACGGGATTTTGGAATACGGGATTTTGTAATGCGGTATTTTGTCATACGGGCAACTGTACCCAACCCGAAATATGTTCCTTGAAATTGGCCATATTCCAGAACTTCTTCTAAATATAATTTTAGAATCCCATTTCTATACAATTCTAATTGCACCATAATCAGATAAGTAATTCTAAATTGGTCATATTTGGCCATTGCTCATATATGATCAACGATATAAGCAGCTACAAAACGCCAGTGGAAAGATATATAAAAATTAAAACAAAATACAAAACTTTACCGTGAGCATTTTATGCACACTATAATAAAATAGATACATTAATAACCGCATTCTAATGTCATCCTCAATTACTATTTAGCAGTTTATTTAAATGAATTCTTTAAACACCAAAATTGAAAACGTCAACAAATTGAAATAGGGTTACAACGAAATTACGTAACATTACGGCAAGTGTGATTTGGAAATTCAGAGAATTATTTTCCTGATTTGAAAATGTATTTATTATAGGTAGGTCAATAACCCACATAAATAAATGAAACAACAACAATAAGAAAATCCTGTGATTGATCAATGATTATGATTTTCCCTTAAATTAAAAAATTAAAGTCATTCAAGCAAAGATGATAATGAAAAACAAATATAATTATTATCAAAAATAAAATGAACTAAACTTTTGTACTTAGTCCCTCGATTTACGGACGCTCGATTTACAGATATTCGAAGTTGCGGACATGACAAATGTATGATCAACGTTCCGGTATATACAGATGAAATACTCGCAATTTCGGACAGAATATTTTTTTCTCATTTTCTTTGTGCATGACTTTCAGGGACTCTCGAAAATAAATTATACGGGGGATAAATTAAACTGAAAAATGCACGCAAAGCAATAACTTTAGAATTAAAACTTGGTATTTTAAAGCGGTTTGATGCGAGTGATAGAGGTACAATTTGTCAATTGTACACAGATATACATTTAACCGCAATAATATTTTAAAGTAAAGAACTTAGGTTATATGGAAGAGATGGATCAATTACTTAGTGCGTGAATAGACCATGAAACTACTGGAACATACCATTAAGTACCATGATAATTCAGGAAAAACTAATTTTTTTAACCTATTCAGTTTTACGCAATTAATAAAGTTGCAAATAAAATAACAAAAATGCGGTATCTAGATAGGTCCCATTATTTCAGAAATAGTAAAATTAATTAGCATCTATATATGTTGAAGAGAGATATTCGAAATATGATATACATAGGTTTATCCTATTTACACTCTTCACTTCTTTCTAAATTTATTTAGAATATTTTACCATTTTTGCTTTATGTACAAAAGAGATGATTACAATATGTTATTATTTTCTGTGTTATTTACTTAGGTAATTTTTCAAAAGTTGTATTAAATGGGTTGGCTACATAATCTCGGTGTTTAAATCTCAGTTTTCTAAATCTCGGTTTTTAAAATCTCGATTTTGAAAATCTCCGTTCTCAAAAGCTCGGTTTTGAAAAATAAATTTTTATTAATTTGAGCCGCCCGAATTAATAAAAATGAATTTTTCAAAACCGAGCTTTTGAGATCAGTTTTGCGATTATGCCACAAAATCTCGGTTTTTATAAATTCTGGAAAATGGGGATTTTCACTTTAAAACGAAAATAATCAAAAATATTAAATTCTGGAAAATGGAGAATTTAATTTTAAAATAAACAGATTCAAAAACCGAGATTAGATATTTAGATATTTTAAAATCGAGATTTTGAAAACCGAGATTTTGAGATGCTCCCTAATTTCAAAACGAAAATAACCAAAAATTATAAATTCTGGAAAATGGGGAATTTAATTTGAAAAACTAAATAGAAACCGCGATTAGAACCGAGATTTTGAAAATCGAGCTTTTAAAAACCGAGATTTTGTAAACCGAGATTTGTAAATTTATGATTTTTGAAAAAACGAAATTTTGTAGAACCAAAATTTTTAAAACCGAATTTTTATTAAATTCGCTAATGTATTTTCACATACACACAATTTTACTTATGTATATTGCATTTGTATAAGATTTTATTTCATTTAGGCAGGCCGTTCTAAAAATTTCAATTATATTCTTGTAAAAGAAGAAAATGAACAACGTATTCTTTCGGTGATTTTATTATACATTCGCATAAATCTAAAATAAACAACAACAATCCGCCAATAGCTTACGCCTTTTTCATTCATAAAGATTACAAATACTAACGCAGAAGGCACAACTAGATTTTAATTTTATTTTTCCCTTGTAAATTGTTTAGGTTTTGATTTTTTTCGTACATCAGCAAAGCCAATAGCAAAGCTTGATAAATACGAATATACAAATTTAGCATACAGACAAAGTAAATTACTTTGTATTTGTTTGATTGCTTGGATTCATTTCTATAGATTCATGAAATATTTTTTTTCCTAATTTAAATGCCAAAGGAAGAAAAGAGATAATTAATTTTCATTCGATTGTATATAGCCTTTCGTTCGAGATACAAACATTTCCCCTATAAAATTTGTATATTTTACTTCAGCTACATTTTTTTCCAAGGCAACTTGTTCATCTGGTTAAGTAATTATTTGTGACTGAATGTTATTGAATGACGTTTTTTTAACATCACTTGTCAAAATTTATAGACGGTGTCGACCGTGTTAAATTTTTTTGTGGTGAATAAAAAAAAAATTTAATTTCATTTGTCAAAATTTTCATTTTTAACTAGTTTTTAACTAATTCACTAACAGCCTTAATAAAAGAAAGCTTTGTATTTTACGAGTTTACACGTTTACCCATTATCTTACTTTTTAGAGAATCAATACCCTGGGATACGAAAATAAACTAAAATTTAAATTTGATACGAGTTTTCCTTGAGAGTTAAATGCATAAATTTCAATATCGTTGATCTTAATTTGCCAAAAAAATAATTAAATTCCAAAATATTGAAAATCGAATTTTAGTATGTAATGTTGAGGTATCTGAAAACAGTTCGTTCGATTCTTATTTAAATCAAATACGAATATTATACATTCGAATTAGTATCATATTCACAAATAGCCCCTGAAAGTTAAAAGCCTGGGGGGCTATTTGTGAATTCGATTCGAACGTGATCGACTCTTCGATTACTGGATTCTTATTTGAATTGAATCAGATTCGTTCATTTCTTATTTAAATCAAATAGCAATCTTATAAATCGAAGAGTCAATCATGTCGAATCGAATTCACAAATACCCCCCCCCCCCCCCCCCCCCCTGCAAAATTCGAAATAAATTGAGTACCTATCTTACATAAAAATTTAAACATTAAAGAAAATTTATCTAAACTTACTAAATTATCTAATTTTGAATATCAAAGAATCGCATTTTAGATGCTTGATAAAAACATTAGACGACAAGCATACATAAGTATATTTTCCCCAAACGGACTGGTTCAAATCTAAATCAAAATTATTGTTTGCTTTTCTGGAAAATGTTTATAACAAAAATGAAGCATCCTTTACATTTTTAGAATTTATATTTTTTAATTTGAGAAAGGTGATTTACAATTTTGAGATACTCAAATATCAGCCAAATTAATAAATCGGTCATTTAATGAGATTAATTTTTATTTTAGTTAATTTATTACCAACCACCCATACTAAGAATGTATTATACGATCGGTAGTGATCTATTACTCTATCGTAATTCATAATGATAGAATAGAATTTGAAAAGTGCTTTTAAAAAATTCTGATTCATAGACGTTATCTCTTTAATTTAATTAATACCTTAAAATAAAATTTTTGATTTCACGCTTCGTTATCAACAAAGAATTTATAGATTACAAAAATGTCAAACAAAAATTTATTTGCAAACACACACTCTGCGTTTTATTTGTCTTTTGTTATTATCAGTGAAATTGATAATGTCTTCTTTTTATTTACATCTGGAAAAAGAATTTCAAATTTACTTGAGGGAAATCTTGTATAAAAATTAGCAAATAAAACAATATCATCTATCCATCCACTTCTAAAAATTTTATTTCGACTCGATAGAGTGAAAATTTATCTAAATTAGTATAAATATTTTATGATTGATGATTTCAAGCCCGATTTTTGGTGGCGGACAGGTATTTTTTTTTATTAGCTTACCTTGAAGATTTATTATTTGAAATTTTGTTTGGAATTTACTCGCAAACACAACATTATATTGCTATATTTGCAAACAACGTTAAATTAAAATTTAATTGAAATCAATATTTAATCAAAATATTTTTTATTATCTTTTTTCACAGAAAATAAAAGGACAGCCTCATTATGATGAAGGCGGTGCGCCCGGGTAGTTTGAAAGATCCCGAAATCGCGGATCTGTTTAATAAACATGATCCGGAAAAAATCTTTGATGATTTACGCGAAATCGGTCATGGATCATTTGGTGCGGTGTACTATGCCCGATGTAACTTGACAAAGGAAATTGTCGCCATAAAGAAAATGTCTTATGTTGGAAAACAAAGTGCAGAAAAATGGCAGGACATATTAAAAGAAATAAGATTTTTACGGCAGTTAAATCATCCAAATACAATCGAATACAAAGGTTGTTACTTAAGGGAGAGTACAGCATGGTTAGTTATGGAATATTGTGTTGGATCTGCATCTGATATTATTGAAGTGCACAAGATGCCATTGCGCGAGGAGGAAATTTCTGCTATTTGTGATGGTGTTTTGCGTGGTCTCAGTTATCTTCATAGTTTAGGACGAATTCATAGGTAAGTTAGGTTATTTCTTAAATCTTGTATAAATTGAAAACCAAAGAGCAATTATTGTTGCAAAATTCTTGTGTAACTAACTGTCTTCTGTTGGGCTAAACAAATTTATTTTCCAAACAGTCACTGTTTTTATTTCGTTTTTCCAAAAGCAAAAATGCCCTTGACCTCCAATATTTTGTGCTTAAACGATTTTCAAGTGTTATAACCTTTCCTAAAATTTATTAACGAAAATATCCAACATACGACTTCTTTGATTTTAATAGCATAAAGAATAAGTTGTGGGCGATGTAAGCTAATTCGTAACTAAAACATGAGTTATTACGTGTGACAATTTGCTCATAATTTAGGATACTAATAAAAATAATAAAGAATTAAGAAATATTATTTTAAGTGTTTCTTTTAATTGAGATTTATTTACAAATAATACGTGTTGTATAATCTTTTGTTTGATTTTAGAGATATTAAAGCTGGCAACATTTTACTCACTGAACAAGGCATAGTAAAATTAGCTGATTTTGGAAGTGCCGCAATTAAATGTCCAGCAAACAGCTTTGTTGGGACACCGTATTGGATGGCACCAGAAGTTATATTAGCCATGGACGAAGGACAGTATGACGGAAAAGTGGATGTATGGTCATTAGGTATTACATGTATAGAATTAGCTGAAAGGAAACCACCTTATTTTAATATGAACGCTATGTCAGCTCTATATCATATTGCACAAAATGATGCACCATCACTTCAAGTAATTTAATATTTAAGAGGTTTATAAATAATGATTATCATTAAATTTATTAATTTATTTTAGGCTCAAGAGTGGTCGGATATTTTTCGGAATTTTGTTGAGTCATGTCTAAAGAAGTCGCCAAACGATAGACCAAATTCTTCGCGCTTGTTGTCACATCTTTTTGCGACAAGACCTCGAGCATCAAATGTATTAATTGAATTAATAGCGCGTACTAAAGCGGCTGTTCGTGAATTAGATAATTTAAATTATAGAAAAATGAAAAAAATTCTAATGGTGGATTCGTGTGAAACTGAAAGCACTATTGGTGATGCAGATGAGGTTCAAGATGAGCATGCTGGTGGAGACAGTAGTAAAAGTAATAGTATTACATCGGAGCATTCAATTCATTCGGTTGGAATATCAGCGGCTAGTAGCCAAAGCTCTTCTAGTAATTCAATACCGCAAGGTATTAACCAACAACATCAGCAACAAAATCAATTGGGTATGGTACGAAATTCATCGCGGCATCGCCAAAATGTTCCTGGGCTTCCAATGATGCATGTCAATTCCAATGCGAATCAACCAATTCAAACTTCATCACCAACACAAATGATATCGAATGCAAATTATCATAATCATGTGCAACAGCATCAAGCGATGGCAAATGCTGTATCAGAACATGGTCCGAATAATTTTGCCACAATACGGACTACCAGTATTGTTACAAAACAACAGAAAGAGCACATGCAAGAAGAAATGCATGAACAAATGACTGGTTATAAACGTATGCGTCGCGAACATCAATCAGCACTGTTGAAATTAGAAGAAAAATGTAAAATGGAAATGGAACAGCATAAAGGAGCATTAGACAAAGAATATGAAGTATTGTTACATAATTTCCAAAGGGAAATAGAACGACTAGAAAATAAACATCAACAAGAGGTTGAAAGACGAACAAAACAGAATTGTACTGGTGAAAAGAAGTTGTTCAAAGAAATTTCGCTGAAACAAGATGGTGATCGAAAAGCATTTGATATGCATCGCAAGAAAGAATATAAAGCAAATAAGGAGAGATGGAAACGGGAATTATCGATGGATGAGACTACACCAAAACATTTACGAGACGCAACGCTTCAGTCGCAAAAAGAAAATCTTAAAATGGCAGAAGCACAGGAAGAACAACGGTTGCTTAGAGTACAGAAAAATTATATAGATCTTGAAATGAGAAAATATAAAAGAAAACGCATGCTTGTATTACATGATTTAGAAAATCAATTGTTAAGAGATGTAAGAAATTTGTACTTATTAACTAAAACGTATTTTTATTTGTTATATTTTTATTTTAGGAACTAAGTAAAAAGCAATTACAATTAGAGCAAGCACATACTATGCTCTTGAGACATCACGAAAAAACTCAGGAATTGGAATATCGTCAGCAAAAGGCTGTGCACAATCTCCGAGAAGATCAAGTAAATTTTATCACCAAATTTTATATTACAGTTCTATAATCACAATTTTTTTTTTGTTTATTTTTCAGTTAACAAAACAACATACAACTGAATTACAGAATCAGAAAGATTATATGGAACGTTCTGAAAAAGAACTATTAAGAAAACATGCATTGGAATTAAAACAACAACCAAAAAGTTTAAAACAAAAAGAATTACAAATAAGAAAACAATTTCGTGAAACATGTAAAACACAAACAAAGCAGTATAAAGCTTTGAAAGCACAAATATTGGCAAATACACCAAAAGAACAACAAAAAGCTGTGATAAAACATTTAAAAGAGGAACAACATCGTAAATTAACACTACTCGGTGACCAATATGAACAAAGTATTGCTGATATGTTACAAAAGCAAAGTCTGAGATTGGACGAGAGCCAAGAAATTGAATGCCAACAATTAAAAGATAGATTACAATATGAATTGGAAATTTTAATGGCATACCAGAGTAAAAATAAAATGCAAGCTCAAACGCAACGCGATCGAGAGCGCAAAGAATTAGAGGATCGTGTTAATGTTAGACGTGCTCTTCTCGAGAGTAAGGTATGAATATTTTTTATTGCAATCTGTAATTTTGAATTTTTGTTATTTGGAGTATTTTTTTTTTTAATTACTAACTTAGATGGAAGCTGAGCTCCAACAATTTAACCAGGAAAGAGCAGAGCGAATTAAAATACTTCATGAAAAACATGAAAAGGAACTAGAAGCGTTTGACGATGAGTCTGCCCGTTTGGGTTTCAGGTAATGCATATTTTAAAGAATAAACAAATTTCAGAATTTAAATATATAAAGCGTACGTGAGACCGAAACTGGAGTATATAATTCGTATATTTCGGCATGTGGCCTTAAAATTCGCCTAGTTACACTTGGTCTGGTCAAAGAAAGCGTACGCCGATTGCCGTATCACATAATCAAGAAACTTGCTTGATTCTGAATTTTGATTTTAGCTTTAGTGCTTTCATTACAATAAAACAGAGTTATTTTGGGTTTGCAAAAATTATTTGATGCCCTCAGTAGTATCATGAGTTTCGCTTTGTTTCGCAAGTTGGAGATCCCGGGATTGATTCCTGCTGATGGAAGACTGAAAAAACAAAAAATGTACAGTTAAACCTCGCTCGAGCAGGTCACATCTGAAATATAAATGTAAACCGGAACTCAAAATTTGATCGGCCAAGTGGTCCGCTTAAGAGAAGGTTTGTTAAAGCGGAGTTTCACTGAATTTAAATTTCCGAAAGCAACCCAGCCTATATTGAGATTTTTAACAAAAGAATTTTAACAACATCAACTTTTCTTCATTTTTTTGAAATTAAAAATCAATATAAACAAAAATGCTAAGTGGCTTTGAGGATTTTCTATTAAATGATTATTTTGCGCAAAGGGTCAAATGTTAAGCGGGTTTGGGGAGTTTTCTAACTAAAATAGAACAAAATTCATGAATAACTATTAAACAACAAAAATGTTTTAAACATGTTCTAATTTCTATAATACTGGAATTTCAATAAATTGTCAAAGTGGCTAACTTACCGTCCAAGGGCTCGTATTCTTGAAATTTACCGAAAAAAGTTCCAGTTTTTTGCATTCCAGTGTGACGTAGCTCGATTATTATTTTAACGACTTATCACATAATATATTTAAGGCTGAAAGACTTAGATGCATACAATAAACTCCCAACACATTCTTGATTTGAAATATTCTTCATGTCTGCTCATCAGTTTTTGGACATATTTCTTCCATTAGCCACAATACTTTTCAACGGATGACAAACGACAAACTTTGTCATTTGTTACCCGTTGCAAAGCACTCTGGCTCTGCCTGCATCATATAGATCTCTCGCTAAGTCACTTTGCAAAAATTCCGCGTCCATCTGATCAATATCCAAATTGTATTTGGCGGTTATTGCTAATAAAAATTTCGTATAATTACAATGTACCATTGCTGAATAAGCCTCCCCAAAATCAATGCCTTGTTGTGACACGTCTCACTTTATATTACGCTATTTTCCTCGTTGAATTCTTTTTAATTTTAAAAATCCATTTACAACTTGTTGGATTCCAACCCCTCCGGTTTATCGACCAAATCCCATGTACGATTTTTAAACGAACTATATTCTTGTTCCATTGTCGCTCACACACAGTACGGTCCATTAAGGGCCTCATTGACATTTATTGAAGCACTTATACTCCCAGGATCCAATGAAAAATTGTAAGTGGCAAAGCCCTTCATATCAATTGGCTTTACTGATCGGGTTGATCGCCGAACTTGACTTTCGATTACGTTTATAATTTGCAGTGGAACATAATACTATCTTCCGAAAATGAAGTAACGTCGTCTGAATTAACTGCTTGTTCAAACATGCTGCCACCGCCAGATTCATTCTGAATATCCTCTTGTCGATCCCAATTATTCATTCCCACTTCTTCGGTGTCTGAGAACTCAAAATAATTATTACAATGATTCTCCAAGAATTGAATGTCGCAATCAATCAATACTTTATATTCTTCAGGATCATAAACTTGATAACGCTTTGTTTCATCACTATATCCCACAAAAATATATTGTTTTGACTTTGCATCTAGTTTTTGCCGCTTTAGCTTCTTTGGAAAGTACAAAATACAAACACAACTAAAGACACTTATGTACACGTAAATTAACTTGGTTTTTTTCCACTTCACATCTCTTCTGGTTGTTTTACCGTTTAGAACACAAATTAAATGGGCCGCTATATTTTATTGCTTCTGCTCAGAACTTTTTTGATTAGTTTGCATCAAATAATATACGGTGTAATTCAGTTAACACGAAATATCGGATAACAAGAACATTCTTTTGTTCCCGGTTCCACTGTTTCTTCATATTTTTTCGCTTAACACGAAATTCTGAAAACACAAATTATTTGGTTGTTCCCTTTGATTTCGTGCTTTCCGATTTCTACTGTACGTCGCTTTTTCGACCAATTCATTTGTTCACTTAACCATTTTTTTCGGCTGTATATGGCATCGTTGTTTGTTGATGTGTTATCCCAAACTGATTGATTGATTTGATTGCTTATTGCAATACTCTGTTCCGTTATCTGTACGAACAATCTTAATTTATTTATTTGTTTGATTTTCGGCAAGATTTTTAAATTCAATAAACTTGTTCAATACTTTATGTTTTACTTTTAGAAAATAAACCTGAAACTTGAATCCTTTTTAATTTTAAAAATCGATTTACAACTTATGGGATTCCTATCCTCTGGTTTATCAACCAAATCCCATGAACGATTTGCAGTTAACGAATTATATTCTTCCATTGCCGGTCGCTATAGTTCACTGTAACGGTCCATTAATGGTTTCCTTGACAGTTAGTGGATCACTTGTTCACCCAGGATTTACCTCAAGACACCAGGCACGGTGTCCGAGTATGTTAGATTCGTTTCGACGTCATCCCTCTATAGGATAGGCCGTCTCTCACGAACGAGGTCCTACTTTCGTTGGTAATTTTAAGAATGCGATGATGTTAACTTTATTTTGTACGTGAGGCTTCCTCTTCGATGGGACCGAGGATTATTCTAATAATTTTACCCTCGGTTACAATCATTTTCTGGATGTTTGTGATGTCAGTGTCCAAGACTCGCAATCAACGGTGATAACTGGTCGTATTATCACTTTGAAGGTTTCCAGTTTTATTCTGATATATGAGGAGATAATATTTTGATTTTGGCGTAAAATGCTTGGTAGCCTACTCCTCGATCAAATGTCCGCAAAAATGAGTTTTGTTCAGAGATCAGTGACCTAGGTGTTTATACTCAGTTACCTTTTCGTATTGTATTTGTCTCCTAAAATGAAGTCTTTGCCCGTCTGCCTTGTCGCGGTGAATATGTATTTAGCCTTCGCTTCATTGATCTGAACGCTAATTTGTTGGACTGTTAATTTCAATGGAAGGAAGACCTTTTTCAAGGAGACGACGTTTCGACCAAGAATGCAAATATCGTCAGTGTATGCTAATAGCTGGGTTGATTTATAATACAGGCGGTTGCGCTACGCCATATTGAGCTGACGAATGACATACTCCAATGATAGATTGAAGAGAGTAATGGGTTTCCTTGGAACCATCACAGACGGAAAATTAGAACACAAATTCGGAATATTAAGGACATTTTCATTGTTCACTTATTCTGCATTATTTTCCATTAGCTATCAAAACTTCATTAACGTTAGGATTTATACCTAACGTTATATGTGCCGAAGCACCAGAATCAATTATCCATTCAGATGTTTGTGCTATACCGAGCAATGACGCAACACCCCGTGCCCGTTTTAAACACCGCTTTTTGTGTAACACGTGTTTCTTTGTGAACGACGCCTTTTTGTGTAACACGTGTTTGTTTGTGAACTTTGGCTGCGGTCGAATTCTCGGGTAAATCATTTATTGCGATAAATGTAGATTTTCAGTCTTGGGGTTTTGTTCAATTACGCATTTCTTTTCAATTTTATACTCGTTCAATTCTTATAAGAATAAAGTAACTAAACATGAAACATTTACCTTTTTTTATTTCGTTTACCCTCCATAAAAAAGATAAATTTTGTAATATGTATTGCGTTTTGAAATATCGAGTTTCGAGCGGATCCGTTAATAATATGATTATTATTTTTTCATTGAATAAGCAATTTTTATTTTATCCTTCTTCTGAGTAATATTTTTCAATTTTATTTGTAAAATTCGTAAGTTACAATTTATAAACTCAAAAATTCATATAAAAGTATCCGTGAAGGGGCTGGTTAGTTTCCAATTACAAAAAACATTGAGATGTTCTAGCTTCTTTTAAACTCCAAATGTTTACATAAATCTTTAATTTTCTATATGGTGATAAAAACAATTAAAATTTAAAAATACATGTGATTAGATGAAAATCTTCGGGAATTCATAATATTGAGTTTGGCTTACGTCACATTTTATAATTTAAACCAGTTTAACATAACTAATAAGCTTTCAAACATCAATGCTTTTAAAATGTTTTAGAAATTTAATATTTACATATTTTTTACAGTGCACTAGCTTTGGAGGAAGCGTCAAAAGAAAGTTTTGCTGATGAAGAAGGCAGTTTATCTGGTTCAATGCTTAGTTTAGCGCATAGTAACAGTTCAACAAGTTTTCCAGCTGGTTCTCTGTAGCATAAAAATTATATAATAGGTACAATAGTAAGTCATCCTTTGTAAAATTGACTGAATTCATATTATTATCATTAAAATATTATTATTATTTTTTAAATAAAATAAATTAATAATTACGAGATATATATAAATAAAATACATAAATAAAAGTTAAGTCTTAAAAGTAATTTTTTTAAATTAAAATAAATTTTAAAGATTAAAATCATTAATAACACAAAGACTTAAAAATTATAAATAATTAATTAAAAAAAAAAAAAAAAATTACATTCACACCACGCATCTTAGATGGTTTAATTAAATAAAAAAATATTAGAAATATTTTGTTCTTTATAATAAAAAAAAATAAAAAAATAATTAAACAGAATAATACAAAAATAAATAAATAAAAATGCTTTAATTAAAAAAAATAAAATAAATAAAAAGTGAGAAAATAATATAAAATACTCAGCTCCCTCAATAATAATAATAATTATAAATATTAAAATATACAAAAATTATGATTAAATTAATTTATAATTGAAAATAAATAAAATGACATTTTATCGCTTTGAAAATAGAATAAATTAAATTAAAATTTTAAATAATGAAAATTAATTAAATGATTTTATAAAATTATTCTCGATTCTCCACGGTTCTTGGAGAGGTCAAAATATTCCGAACATACCTATGTTTTTTTTAACATACATAATATGATTTCTATTTTTATTTATAATTGACTTTTATTCATGTATGTTTTGTGTATTGTGGGGGTAATGACGGAACAAATAAATTAATTAAAAATGGCCATTTAATTTTTAATTAATACCAAAGAATAGAAGAATCAATTTTTTTGAGACTAAAATATAAACAAAATTTCTGATAGTGTGTAACTGGGGTTTTGTGTTATCCCGCTTTACTAAGCGGGTAAAACGTAAAAATTGTCACATCAAAGAGATTTTATTCCAAAAATATTTTATTTTGTAATAGGCCTCGATGGACGATTCTTGTAGTCGTACAATTTTTTCATCGTTATTTCTTTCTTTCTAAGATAGACGATTAGTAAGGAGTCGATTCTCCAAGCGAGAAACATTGTAAGAGATGATGAAGTATATACAGTAAAAAAATCTCTTTATAACGAATACCAGTTTAACGAAGTTTGGTAATGGATTTTCATTCGCTAAAATGTAATTTTTGTTATACACCCCAATTCTCATAGTCGTCTCACGTCATTTTTCATGACTATAGTCACGACACGTCAATATTTCATTGACGAATGGTAAAGCTGAAAAAACGGCTTAAGCGGGCAATATTGAAGTAAGCAAATGCTGTAACAAAAAATTGCTATATAAAGTTATGTATGTATATGAAAATAGAGTCGTAATTCTTTTTAATTTTTATTTTTTAAATTGGAAAATCGAATTAATCAAAGAAATGGATATACCTCGAGAAATGCGTTCTTTTCTCCAAAAAACATCAATGTTTTTTGATGTATGTAATGTACATCAATTTTATAAAATGTACATTTTTTCATAAATTTCATCTTGGCTACTAACACCAACAAAGATAGAAACGTCAATTTAAAGTTGTCAATATAGAGTTTTTTGCATTTTAATAACCGATTCTTGGCTCTTATTTATTTTTCTATAATAATGTATTTGCTTTAGAAGTTGCAGAATACAAAATTCCATTGTTACTTCCACAAGTTTAACTTGGAGTCGCATTATATATGTATGTCAAACAGTAAACATCATTTTTAAGTTTCGCAATAGTGGTTCCGGACCGGGTACTGCGTAATACCGTATAAGGTCCATAATTTCGTGCAGAGCGAAGGTATCACATTTTTGCAACTTAATAATAATAGATAGTGGTTCCGAGTACTGTCTGATATCGTATAAGGCCCATAATATTCGTGCAGAGCGAAGTGATTAAGAAATCACAAATTTGCGACTCAGTAATAAAAATTATATTCGGGAACATCCATGGCTTCCTTGGCTGTCCATAAAAATAATAAATTTGACATTGCATTCGGCATACCAGCACCCAGATTCCGGTTCTATGACAACTGAGAATGGCAAATATTACGAAATATTTTTTCGACCAGTCAGTTCCCATTCTCATAAAAATCCCGATTCCGATTAGACCAATGTGTTTTGATTTGGTATAAATTTAAAATATGACTTATTTTGGTACGATGGGTAATTTTTTTAAATAATAAATTAGTTTTTGAATATGGTGTAAATCAAAAAATTGTCAATTCTTCTGTAATAATTTTGTATTAACGCGAATTGTTCAGTTATTTTATAAACTTAATAATTACAGCTACGCTAATACGGGTTTTAGTATTACAGTTTGAATACATAGGTTATGTTTTATACATATTATAATCTCTTTTAATAAAGTACACCATTAAAATTTGGTGTCGAAATAGATATTTTTGAAATTCAAAACAAATTATGGACTACATAATTTTTCGTATGAGTAGAAGACGAGGTTTAAATCGAAGATAACCTATATTATAATTCAAATTGCTTAACAGTTAATTTGTTAATTAAATTTATTGTGCTTTTGGTTTCGTCTAGTGAAAATAAGACGTAATTTATGAGATGCAAGTGATCCGTTTAAGATCAATCTTTTTCCAAATAAGTTTAAACAAATAATTTTACTGCCCTTTGCTAGCTTTTTTTTGTAATAAAATATTATAAATACAAATAATTTATTGCACAATAATTTATGTTTTGGAAATACATATTTTGATAAAATAAATTTATAAAATTCATATAAAAACCGACTTCTCATATAAAAAAAAATTATGGTTTTTTTTGACGTTTATTATGGGTTTTCATTTGCCACTCATAGAACCGGAATCGCAATTTCTCAATTTTTATACCAATTAGAATTTTTAGTCGAATAAAACCCATATGACAAATTTCCCATCAAACCGGAATCCTGGTGCTGGACTTCCCTTGAGAGGTTTCTGGAATTTTGTGCTATTTATACCTCACTGGCCTTTATGGATCCAATTTGAGATCTGGCCTGAGCAAATTTAAAAACAAACAAATAAACAAACTTAATTTTCTAAACGTCAAATGTCAATCAAGTAACAAAACCGGTTTATTATTACCAATCCAAGCACAAAACAACATCAATTTTTTTCTTGTACTTTTCCACCACAAAATTTAACATTGATTTGGAAAGCGAAAAAAATTCTACATAAATATTTGATTAATTTGGTCAGTTTTATTATTTTAAATACCAGAAATTTGTGCTTAAACATTGCAGAAATTTGATATTTCTACTGTTACTAAAAACATAAATGTTTTAAAAATATTAAATTTTAGCTTGTATTTATCATTTAAAACGTGGTAAATATGGTTTAATGTAATTTCAAAAATGTTTAGTGACAAAGATGTATTTATAGTTAACTTAACATTCAATTTTCTGCACCAAATTAACCAAATATACCAAAATCACACGTTAAACAACGTAATGGATTGATTAGATTTTCCAATCATCACAATTTTAATAAATAAAAATTAAAATGAATAATTTCATAAGCAACCATTACACGATCAATATTAATGTCATTACCAGTAATGTCAATACCTGCATCAATACTACTTCAATATTTTTTAACGTTACACAATCATTATTAATGACAGTAATTCCATCATTACTAAGCTTTCATTACTGCTAGTAGAAGCATTTTTTTCTTAAATTTTATATGGATCCTAAAGAAAAAGCGTGTATTGTATCTGTATCCTTTAATACATAAAACATATCATCCATGTTGATGAATTTTTACTATTTATTTACAATTTAATAATTATTACTTTTTTTATATATTTATTAAAAAATATATAATTACGTAGATAACCTCAAATTTATGTAATATTCAATAGTAATGACACACAGTAATGACGCGAACCCTACACTATCATTAATAATGACAGTATCCCCACCACACATCAATAATGATGTCTCGAAATCAAAAAATCCGGATTTTCATCATTACCGACCATCATTCGTCATTACTTCAAGTTACACGATCAATATTAATGTCATTATCAGAAAGTAATGACATTATTATTGACCGTGTAATGGTTGCTATATAGAATATTTTTGTTACAGCGTTTGTTTACTTCAATTGTAGTCTTTGGGAATTTTACAACAACAATGCCGTGTATTTTCATTCCGTTTGGAATAGTTTCAAACCAAGTTTTTGTTGGTATAGAATTATTCTAGCAATAATTTTGAAAAATTTTATTGTTTTTTTATTTAATTTTTAATTTCAACTGATAAAAGTAAAAAAGAAAACTATTTTCGGTTTTTATTTTGAGCATAATTTGCATTTTTATTTTTATACCAATTACTATTCCAGTTTACCAGTTGTAAGACGTTAAATATTGTCCGCTAGAGCACACCATACCAGTCGTCAATTTGACCTTTTTCCTCAAACGTCAAATGATGTAAATTGAGTGTCGAAGACGTAGGGCGAGCGTCGTGCTGTTATGTTGATTTCTGTGTTTCAGGTAAACAAATTAAATTATTTAGAAACGTTTTTATTTGATGTATGTTCCACAAACGATAAAGTGCTTTTCATACCGGCTGCGTTGACTTTGGACTTTAAAAAATTTACGTTTTATTTTTAATAATTATCACTAACAAATAATTTATTTTATAACAGTTTCAAAATATTTCTATAAAAAGTGACACTGTTAATCATATAAAACTTTAAAAAGTTACAAAACGACATTACATTTTTAAAGTCCAAAGTCAATGCAGCCGGTATGAAAAACACTTAATTCTAATTTATTTGACCTACAGCGATAATTCTAATTTGCTTGTTCTACACTGCTTCGATAAATTTAGTGTCAACATTTTTGGAGGAAAAAGTTTTGTAACCGATTTACATTCAATGACATTCGACAACAGCAAAAATGTTGAAACACAACATAGAAAAACTATAAAGACAAAAAGAGAAAAATTAATAATCAGCTTAAAAAAATCAATCGGAACTCGAGAAATAAACCCAAAAATCGTCGTATGATTTTTGTTGTAGAGAGATACGATGCCTAAATAACTATAAAAAGCTTACATATACAAGAAAACCAAACATTTATAACGTTTTATGTTATTTTTTGTTTAAATTTAGTTTTTTATATAATAAATAAAACGAAATAATTTGATATCTGCATGTGCGAAAATCTTTGAATGTAAATCAGGCTTTATCGTTTTTTACGACTAAAGTCAGTTTATACGACAGACGTCACACGATTTTTACGACACACGAATACTACAAATTAGAAGGGGTCAATTATGTTTTTTTTTTTTTTAAATGTTTGTACACTTTGTTAAATTCGTTGTTGTTTAAATTAATAATATTGTTGTTATAAAACGATTTTATTTTTAATTTGTTTGATATATGTATTTCTAGTTGCAGTCGTGTCATTTGGTTCGCCTTCAAGAATATCTACTATCAAGTGTCGTGACACGACACACGACTATAGTCACGTCACTTAAAATGTTACGACTATGGGAGTAGGGGTAATAATTCATTACAACGAAACTCCGCTATAGCAAAATAATTTCTCCGGTCTGTTTGGCTTCGTTATAATGAGATTTCATTGTATAACAAATAACATTTTAAAAAAGAAATTTGTGTTAGAGTATTATTATATTTCTAATGCAAATTTAATTTTATCTTAGGATATTTTAATTACTAATGGCACCTTTTCCTAATTTCCAATCGTCAGTACTCTTCATAACTCTAATTAATTTAATCAACATTTTTTAAGTCAAAATTTCTTTCAATTATTCTACATTTCTTGAGGTTTGATCTGGTTCGCATTAAGTCTTACTTCATGAAATTACTCGAAATGTGTATACATACATAATTATTTTATTCAGATCAAGATTTCGATCTAGTAAATATTAGTAGATCAGTGTTTTTTCAGTAAGGCTATCAATATTTTTAATTTTATCTGAAACTGCATGTGGAGATAGTTCTGGAATGCTTTAATTAAAAATGTTACAATAATCAATTTTACAAGCAAGTTTTAAATTGTGCATTTTCAATAAATTTTGGTCGTGAATTCAGTTGGGGAAGAGGGAGGTATGATGAAATTGGCTGAGTATTTTAAATTTTCTATTGTTAGAAAAATTAGATCGTCTGGTTTATTAAATTTTAAAATTTTTATTTGTTAAAATGAGTTTAATGCAATAAAATAATTTAGAAAATTAAAGCTATTTTTAATTATCTTATCTCATATTTTCATGCCCATCACAATCCCACTACACATCACACGTTTTAAACATTTACTATAAGATTAAATTAAACATACAAATTGTTTTAAAATAAAAAACAAAAAGTCTAAAATAATACATAATACTATAGACATACATACTCCATTCACAGCAATTATAATTTACAGGGCTAATCCTAAAATTCATATTTTATATTATAATTTTTTATTATTTTGTATTGTGTTTTTTTTTTACATGCATACATGAATTCAGTCAAATTTACATAATTCTCTCTGTAACAATAATATTTAAATGATTTTTGTTTATTTATAAAAATAAAGAAATTAATTAAATTAAAATAAAAACAAAAAATATGAAAATATATTCAAAACAAAAAAAATTATATATAAATATAAATGTATTAATTAAAATGTAATCAAATTTTATAATGAAAATAGTTGACAATAGTTACAGATTTCAGATTTTATTTTTGGTGCAGTTATTGGTATGGGTTGCTGAAAAATCAAATCACAAGTAAATTTAATCTTAATTATTTTTTTTTGTTGAACCTTTGCTGCTGCCCTATGAAATTTGTCATTACATCATAATATACTCTAAAGTTAGACTGAAAAAAAAAATAATAATTCCCTTACACACTTAATATTAGTGTCCTCGCCAATATTGTCACCGAGTGATCATTCAATTTTGTAAAAGTTTTAATACAATCACTTAAGAAATCCTGTCGTGTTCCAATTCTTATTTCAATTTAATGTTAGTTAACAACAAATAAACCATTTAAAATTGAGAGTGAGATACAAATATTTTTAATCGTGTAATAGCAAAATCAATTCAATTTAATTAATTTCGTTGTTGTTTTATTTAATTTTTTATGTTTGTGTCCTTTTTATACATACATAAATAATTTGTTGTTCTGTAGTCATTTGAAGTAATTTGAATCAGCAGCCAAAAATTATATCGTAAATTAATATTGCTAAACAACATACCAATTTAATAGAAATAAATTAATTAAAAATATTATAAATTTAATTAATTCGTATTATTATGAATAATTCCAAGCAAAATACAAAACAACATAATTTGATGAAGAAGAAAAGAAAAAAAAAAAAACGAAAATAAATAAAATTATGTATAATAATTTAATTTAAATAGAAATAAACAAAATAATCAATCAATTTTTATTTATCACTTTTGTTTTATAATATTTACCAAAAATCTTTTACTCTTTTAATATTATTTTGAATGTTCACCAAGGTGTTTGTTACTTATCAACATTAATGAGAAAGATGGATGAGTTACATAATGTTAATATAAAGAAGTATTTCTTATAAAGCAAAAATTGTAATTAATAATTATAAAATGAAGTCATCAAGTTACATAATTATCTCGGAACTATGAGGTGCCGTCGATATATTTGGACACGATCTACAAATCACCACACTTAAAAGCGTTTTTTTTAAATGCTGCCATTGGCTTTATCCTTAAATCTTTCTACAGCAAAAGTTAACAAGAGGTGTTCAAATCTTAAGCTAAACTTACATTAAATTTAACTTTCCTTGGTTTCTGTAAAGTTTGAATACTGTTCGACTAGAATTTTACATTTTAGTGAGTAGTTGGTGAATTAATGTTTATTTAAACATCAGCCCAGTCAACTTAAACGAAAAAAGACAATTCTGACGAAAATCCCGGAGAATTTTTTTTTTAAGGAACAGGTAGAATATGATGTACTATATTCATTGAAAATCACAAACATCTCGAGCGCCACGTCTATCAAAATTAAAAAAAGTTCGACACAATTTGAAAGGTTTGAACATAACCTTATCTTGTGGGCGGTTTCATTTAATGAACTAGCTGCACTATTAACCATGTATGTTTTTTGACTTAGAACTATGCCACTGTATTTGAAACAGTAACGTATCGGTGTCAAAAAAATGTATGAGCAAACAAACATTTTAGTACGTACGTTTGAGATGATCGATTGGATTTATTATTAATATTATTAAAATTGCTTGGAACGCAAAGAGGTTTCGCACCCAAAGCCAGAATGGTCCCTGGTGCTAATCGAGGATTCTATCCCAATTCGTGGATGCGCATTGCTGCCTTGGCAAACTGGATCAGTTTAGGCCAAGGGAGGAAAGATAGTTTACATAGACTAGGGGTTCTAGGGAGCAGGGTTCTTAGGTGGCCCTTTTTTAAGATAAAGCAAACTTAGTTAACCTCCGATTAGGCTCTTGGATGGCTCACTAATTAAAGGCTTAGCGTTACGGCTACGAGAAATACCAAACCATTTCGTTCCCTAATCATTTGATTGCGAAGTTTCATGTAGCCTCCTTACCTTTGTTATATGATAAGGGGGCCGCTGGTTCGGGTCCTATAAATGCTAATCGCAAACCAGCCTTGGCTAGGCCGGCACCCATAAGACCGTAAGTATATTTTTAGAACAAAGAAGGATAATCAAATGTTCACAGTCTTTGACAAGTTTAATAACTGTAGGTACAAAAAAAAATATTTTTGTCGTTCACAGTGAAATTTAAAGCCTCAATGATACTGTGTGACAGTGCTATTAAGGGTTGGGGTAGAAATTCCAGAACCGAATATTCCAGGCATAAAATTTCAAACCCAAAATTCCAGGGCTCAAAACTCTAAAACCCAAAATTCCAACATTGAAAAATTCCAAATCTAAAATTCAGGAAAATAAATTGCATGAGTTGCAGGAGTAGAATTGTAGAGGCTAACGGCTTCGGTAACTCTCACGGGCACACGGCAGGTCGCTGCGCTCCTCCCGATTTGAGCTTCGGTGTACGTAGGAGCCGGGATCAGCAAACATGTGGCACTGCGTGCCACACGTAGGAGCGGATTGCTGCGAGAACCACTGACCTGTCGATGAATAAACCACCGAAAATAAATTGTTGAAGCTGAGCTCTGGCAATAAATTGTAATTCTTAATAATTTGTCTGTACCCGACGGCTGCCCCAAAAACATTCCACGCATCAATGCACCTCAACCGAAACATCGCAGAGCAAGCAGTGCACATAATATATGTAGGGAAACACAGAATTGACTCCATAGCAAAAAGTCGAGTAGAAGACAGCTCCAGTAATGACTCTACAATCAATATTTTGCATCCCATTAAGTTTCATTAAAGAATTCTTTAATTTGACCACCAAACAATGAAAGCATAAGAGAGAATTGGTAAAACCAACGATTTATAGGTAAATAAACATAAAAAATTTTTGGCTCAAGCCCAGGATTTACTCTTCTACACTGCCAAAATATGACAGTAGCTTTTTGAATTTTGGAATCAAGATGGTAATTCCAGGAAAGTTTATTACCTAGGATGACACCAATATGCTTTACCTGGTCAGTAGTAGTTTTCCCAAAAAGGAAGGGAACAGATAAAGCTTCAGTATTTCTACACTTACATAGTAAGGACAATTAAATCAATCTTAGATGGTTTAATGTTTAAACTCTTCTCAATATACCGTGCTTCCACCCTAAGTCGATTAAGACATTCAGGTATTTTACTGAAACTGAAGCAGCAAGGTAATTTGCATAGCTTTGGACAATGAAACCAGAATGCTGCAGTTTAGCAAGACGCTCGTCTATGACCAAACACTACAACAGAGGAGAGCACTCAGAGAAGCCTTTGGCGAGCTTAGCAGAAACGGATGAAGCATCCAGATCCACCTCAATAATGCGAAACTCAAGCATAGATTCGATGGCACAGGCTGTAGTAATCGTAACAAACGAAATACTATAAAAAGCTCCCACAATATCCTGGAAAGTACCCACTAGAAACTCTTTATTATTGGGATCTTTCAATCCTAACGCCAAGTTCATGTAGAGCTGTTTCCCAGGACTTTCCAACTCTGTAAGCATGTTACTAAGTGGAGAGATTGACAAATAATGATCTCTAATAAATCTATCGATGATTCTTTTGACTAGAGTCTTAAGAAAAGTCGAAGACATACTAATAGGTTGGAAAGGAATGACTTAGAGTCCTAATAATCAGACTTACCAGCCTTTGGGATAAAATCAACTCTGGTTCGGCTTCAGAATTGTAGAATAATGCCCAACGCAATGAAAGCTTGGAAGAGGTAAAGCGTATAATCCCCGAATGCACGAAGATTCATGGTGCATTTGTACAGTGCAAAGGAGAACAAACGCTAACGCAGGACATCGTGCGTGGCCAGCTTGTAAGCTAAGCCCTTATTAGGGGTTTCAACAGACAAGTTAGTGGACTTGGAAGGAACAAAATCAGAACTGATAATATCACAGCTCGGACAATGAGCGGAAAGCTCCTCTCTTCCCTAGAGCTGATTTGACCACTTGATAGACGAAGAGCTTTAAGTCTGCTGAGCTCTGAGTCTGCAAAGCTTAGTCTCTAGTTACAGCCAATAGACTATTAATTTCCTCACAGAATTGTATCGATGAGGTTCTATGAGCCTTCTTAAACTTCTTTTATAATCATTTTGAGCCACTAGGAAACTAACCCAACATCCTATGGGGTTAGATTTTGACTTTATTTTCACAGAGTTAACAAAAGTTGGCTCAAAGACTGCACCGAGTATTTCCAGCTCAGAAGAGCTTATAAAATTGAATAAAGAAGGCCGTCAATGGTTAATGTTTGGAACTGAACACATTGAGTCCCAAAAGGAGGAAATGTTTCCGCTTACTCTATAACACTAGGTTATTAAGCTCATCCAAAAAAGGAGATAAAGACGAGTCGTAGGGAAGATAAACTGATGCAAGCAATAATTTAGTGCAAGAATTGGCAGATTCAAGAGTGAATAAGCACGGCTGTCAGGTCAGCCGCATTACACTAATCAATGTGCGAAGCACTAATAAACCAACGTATTGTTCCTTCCTTCCGCTGGCGCTGCATCCCATGAAGCAAACGTTGTTCCGCCAAAGATACTTATAGACAAAAAAAAGATGCTTAATCTGTATTTTTGAAATTACGAGTAGCTTAATAATTGTTTTTCTAATATTTATGATAAAATTTAAATAGTACCAAGTTCTCACCATAATACACATACATTTAAAAAAAATTTGCCATTTGTTTTGTTAAATTAGAGTTTAGTACAAGTTTGAACATTTGGCTGTTTAGTCTATAAAGTTTATTTGCAGTGAACTACTGTTTAAATTATACAATAAAGTACAAGAGAAAGATTTTTCATTAAAAACAACTAAAAATGAATAAATTGTCGGCCGGAAGAAATCATTTGAGTGTTGAGGGTTGCGTGAGGGCCGTTTCATGGGTTGAAGAAGGCAGAACTCGGCTTTACGTTGCGCAATTGTTAAGAGAGGACCAATCCACAATATCAAGAGTGATCAAATGATTCCATGAGAATGGACAGTATAATCGTCGATCTGGTAGTGGGAGAAATCGATGTAAAACACTTGCTGATGACAGTGTAGATTTTGCCTTGGATCATCAGACCGTCAGATGACAGTTTATAGTCGGCACGTATCATTTCTAAATGGGCTTTCGGCGGAGGCTCGATTATGGTTTGGGGTTAGATATCACATATGTACTGCAAGAACAGAGTTACTACCGATTTCTCTCGGTACCATGAATGTAATTAAATATGTATAATGACTAGTGTTTGGAACCTCATGATGTCCTATGTACCATTTATCGGAGATGAATTCATGTTTATGCATTATAATGCTCGTCCATAGGTATGCCGGTCATCTTAGATTAGGATTTTTTGTCAAGGATTTCTCTTTTAGCGCCGTACTTTAGCCACTTTAGCCGTGAGCTGGTAGATTAATCTACTCAACTTTGGTCCCCCTCCAATAAATAAATAGACGCCAAACCACCTACTTCATTTACATAAAGTTGTAGGTTTTTCTTCTTCCAAATAATGATCGATTTAAAATTCGGTGATTCAGTTTTTTATTTTGCTCTTATGGTCTTTGATTATACTTTATTTCACAAGAAGATTCAGTAGGAGCCATCTTCTTCATGTTGTATAATTCTGCTTCTCTTTCTTGAACTGAGAAGTACTATAGAATGTCAAGTGGAAACATCGGAAGTGTCTTTCGTAATATGGTTTTTGATGCACCGTCACTAATAAGAAGAAACAAAACAAAATTAAACATGCCTATAAAAATGTAAGCACAATCCGATCGAGTTAGTAGTTGAGTTGTTTTGTTTGTATTAATAGAAATAGAATCGAGATCGCCTACAAAAAGGCTTTCCAGGCTCATGCTTGGCTCAATTCCCGAAGATCCTATTTCTGGTTTGTTTGGAACTTCTAAGCGAACTTGAATGGTAACCACCCTGGATGAGGAGAAGCTAGGGCGATCTTTCCGATCACATTTAAGTAGACAGTATGCATTGAGTCTGCTAAGTCGTCGGTTTTTGTTCAGCAGATGCTCAAATGCTATCTGTTAGATACCGTCTCTGATTTGCAGGTGCAATAACGAAGGCACATACAAATGGTTTTGTGAGGAATTTTTTAAAATGGATAACATTTGGAGCGGTTGCCAGCTAATTGGTGAGGATCCTCCAAATCCGTTCTTTTTCAAACTTGTGTTCCTGATCTGCCAGAGGAGCATCTTATTGTATACCAACATAGGATTGATGAATCCAAATCTCTCGACTAAATGATGGATGGTCGTCCGTCGCAAGCGTGAGGCGAATCGGCAAACGATTGTATACAGGGTTTACCAGAAATCCTTCGAATGCATTACTGGTTCCGGTTCTATTTTGCAATACGTTCTGGAAAGAATCTCTTTTATGATTCTCTCAGGACCGTAGGCGTTTTATCGTCTTGATTTGATGGTGTTCAAAATGACCTTATGATTGTAATAAAACAGATCAACTTGCATCACAGTAAATCAGTGTCACTGAACTTAGAAACACACACAGATGTGTTTCTAATACAGGAATCTTACCTTTTTGATTGTACTATTTCTGGTTTGAAATCCGCTAATGGTAGAATCCTCTGTAAGATTCCTGTCATTAGAGGTCGAACGTGTATTTTAATTAGTGAAATATTGATCTCTCTTACACTTCCATTGTTTGGTGGCCTGTCGTCAAATTAAACACTTCTGTATCATAATAAAACTTAATGGGCTACAAAATATTGCGTGTAGAGCTATTCTGTGTCTGCCTCAGTTGAACACTTTTGTTCTATGCACTGGTTGCTCTGCGGCATTTTGACTGACGTGTATTGGCGCGTTTAATATTTTTGATGCAACTGTGGAGTATAGACTAATTAGTAGTAACTACCGTTCATTGATACCAGAAATCGATATAGTTAATGATGAATTCGTTAATGATATCATCGAGAGATTTGTGATTTTCGCAGCAATTTCTTATAAACGCTCTGTATGATTTAAGATCATTTGGTAGTCTTGGCTCGCATTACACTGTTTTTCAGGCGGAATTAATAGCGCTAACACATAACGCCATTGAGGCTTTCAATCTTGCACTTAACGACAAAAATATTTTTCTCTGTACAGATAGTAAAGCTGATCTCAATTTGTTGAATAATCCTTTGAGCATTTCCAAGCTTGTCAATGACTGTAAACATTTAATTAACCTTATTTGTTCCTTCGTCGTTTTCTTCTTCTTTGTACCGCTTATAGCGGTTATAAGAAACTCTGCTCCCAAAGAGGTAAGGCAGAAGTGACTCTAGTTATCGTAAGTCGAATCACTTTGTTAGTGAGCCTAATCGCAGGTTTTCTTAGTTTGCTTTATCTATAAAAAAGAACCAGTTTAGAATGCCGCTCGGAATACTTACTGGACATGACCGTTTTAAGAACCATCTCCATCGCTTGGGTCTGGCTCAAGATTAAATACGCGAGAACTACCTTGAGGCTGAAGACAGCTGTATTCACTTCGAATGCAGTTATTCGGCTTTTGAAATAGTGTGTACTCAAACTGTAGGACTGTCGATTTAGGTAGGCTGCCAACTGTCATTTCGCCTAAACAGATCCAATTTGCTAAGGTAGCTGTGCGTTTCCGCGAATTGGGATAAAATACTGGGTTTGCACCAGTGGCCTTTTTGTGATATATTAAATCCGGGTAATTACGATATGTATACAGGGCGGCCTTCCGAATGAAATAGCCGGATTATCTCGGAAACCACAGATTTACTTTAAAAAAATCAAAAGAGACAGTGAGTTTCCGAGATAATTCAGCTATTGTACTTCTTTTAAACTTAACCAAAGAAAAGCCATGTAGGTTCATAACTATTGAACTGGCGAAGGCTATGTAGACCCAATTTGTTTTACGACCTCTTTTCCGCATAATAAATTAGGTATACTTATGTATAAAGACGATTTGGAGCAGATAGAATTTTGCAGATTTAAATAGGTCAAAATTCAGTACAAAGCAGGATTAGCTGATAGTAAGGTGGCCAGGTCAAAAACCACTAAAGCTGGGCGAAGTCGGAATAAGTTTGAAAACAAAAAAAAAAATATGTCGGCTTAAAAAAACCGGGATAGTTATTAGGTTTCAAAATATGTTATGTATTTAATTTAAAAAAAATTGATATATAAAATTGGTTTTGTGGCGACGATTGTCCAATGATGACAAAATCGATATGTGGTGAATTTTCTTACAAGACTTTCAAGTCAGATACTAAATTTCAATGGGTATTGGTGCGTAATCGCAGAAGTTCCATTTGACTAGGGATGGAGTTGCTTAAATAAAAATGGCAACAAACATTGTGGGGCCCACACTAAAGATACTTTGGTTCATAAATACAAACCATTACTCAACAAATTAGATTTGTCAAATCCAGGACTTTACTACGTTCCCAGGCCCAAATGGAACCTGCACGTTTGTCAATGGATTTTAGCGAAATCTTATATCTGAGTTATTAAGCAGATTCTATAAGTAGTTCCTAATATAAAACCGAATTTTTCGCGCTCTGAAGAATTCCTTGGGTCATTCCATTTCGGGTCGGATTTCTTAAATAGAATAAGAGCCAAATTCAAGGCATATTGCGGGCCACCACTAATGATACCTACATATTATGATTGGTAGCCATTAATCAGAAAACTGCTACATTAATTTTTTTTTTTTGTGGATGTTTTTTAATAAATTTGTATATCTGAGATTTGAGATGTAAAATCAGTTCTTTAAGTAGTTCCTAATATAAAATTGATTAATTTCATTGATGAACCATGGCTCAAATTCAAGAAATATTGCAGAACACTGCCAATTATGTGCTGGTCGAAATAGATCGAAGTAAATCAAAAATTTTATTCGCCAAGTTTATTTTTACATAATTAGCCAATTCAGACTAACTTCTCAGCCTCTGCACAGATTTGAGTGAAATTGATCAGCGAGTGCTGTCACATACTATCCCACGCCTAATGAACGTTACGGACGATAAGCTGAAGTGAGAAGGTCGTCTGATATCACGCCCCGATTTCGACGTTGTTCGCGCTCTCGCTTCCTATGAATTATCCAAATTGAATGTTACCCGTTTTTAAATTTGGTTACCGGTTTCGCCTTTTGGGGTTAGCCGTGAAACAGTGTCTGGAATAGGTTCGTGAAGGTCGTTAGAGGTTTTAACCGACAGATTTGTGTTGGACTGCTGGTCGCCGCCCTCCGGTTTTATCCGATTTATAGATACATTTGATTCGACGCCTTTTACTAGAATGGGGTAATATTTTTCGGAACGGCGCACTACCAGGTAAGGGCCCTGGTATGGCGATTGTAATGCCCTGCGCCCTGCATCTGTACGGATCAGGACATACGAACAAGTCTTAAGATCTTTGAATACGAAAATTGTTGATTTATTAACGTGTCGTGATGGCGGAGTTGGTTGCACTAACTTGAAATAATTTTAAATTTGAATTTTTAACTTGATTTTGTGTCGAAAATGATGACGGTTGTATCATGTCCCTTGGGAGGCGTAATTTTTTTCCAAACACGAGGTCGGCTGAGGAAGTTTCGAAATCGTCTCGAAATATGGTACAGTTGTCAAGCTTAGTAGTACGGGAGGTAAGGACTTAGTCCAATGAGGGTTGTTAATACACATGATTGACGCTTTCAAGCTGCGATGCCATCGTTCGACCATGCCGTTGCATGCTGGATTATAGGCTGTGGTTCGCCTGTGTTGAAACCCGATTAGATTGGCGCTAAGCTTGTAAATAATTTGGATTCAAATTGAGCTCCTCTGTTGGAGACTATGATGGATGGTACGCCAAAACGGCTTATCCATGTTTTTACTTTAGAGTGGCTTTTATATCCGCCATAGGCGCGGCTTCAGGCCATCGCGTGAAACGATCTATGATCGTCAAACAATAACTATGATTTTCGGATGGTTGTAAGGGGCCTATTATGTCGATATGGATTTCGGAGAATCGATTATTGACAACAGGGTAATTGCCACACGGAGTTTTAACGTGTTTTGTGACTTGCAGTTTTGACAGTTGGCGCAAAATTTTGCCCATAATCGGACGTCTGTGTTAAGTGCTGGCCAAATGAACTTATTTCGAATTAGCTTAGCGGAGCTACGTACTTGTCTTCGGAATTTTTTAGGCACGTATGGTCTTGGTGTACCCGTTGAAACGTCACAGTATAAGCGTTTGTTGGTTTCAAAAACTGGCATTTTGTCAAATTTAAGACTGTTGTTGTTCTCAATTAATGTTTTTAGCTCGCCATCATTGGATTGTTCATCCGCTGAGAGTGAGTATCTATTTTACTCGGGATCGTTAGTGCATCGACCCGGAAAAAGGCATCGGCATAATAACGTTGTTCTTACCGGAAACGTGCAGAATGTCAGTTGTATATTGAGCCATCAGGTCAAGATGCCTGCGCTAACGAAGTGAAGCTTTCTCTAAGTTTTGATGTAGTGCGCACGTGAGGGGTTTGTGGTAGGTATATAGAAATAAATTTCCGGCCGTCAACGAAATATTTAAAGTGCTTGATTGCCGCGTATGCCGCCAGCAGCTCCCTGTCGTACGTGCTGCATCTTTGTTCCGTTGTTGTGAGTTTTCGAGAAAATAATCTCAGTGGTTGCCAACCTTCTGTCGTGTACTGTTGCACCACGGCTCCGACTGATTGATTTGACGCGTCACATGATTGCCAATTTTGGATTTGGCAACGGATGAGCTAGCTGTGTAGCGTCTGCTAATTGTTTTTTACAACGCTCAAATGATTGGTTTGACTGATCGCAACAAGCGACTTTGCTGTTGTCGTTTTTCTTTCGCTCTTTATGGAATTAGTACAATTTGGCTTGTTCTTGAGCCGTGTTTGGCAGAAAAATGCGAATAAATAATTCAGCATACCCAAGAATCCTTGAATGCCTTTAGTTTTTAGTTGGACGCGCGAAATTCGTTACTGCTGCGATCCGAGATTGGGCCGGCATAATACCTGTAGCTGAAATGTCGAATCCTAGAAAATTAATTTGTTTCTTGCCAAATATACATTTGTTCAAATTAATCACCAGACCGGCATCCTGTAGTCGCTGAAATATTATTTTCAGGTGCTCGATGTGCTGGTCAAGGTTGGACGATGCAAATAAGATGTCGTCGATATAGGGGAAAACAAAGTTGGTGTCACGCAATATCGAATGGATTAGCCGCAGGAATGTTTGAGCCGCATTTCGTAAACCAAATGCCATATGAGGGAACTCAAACAAACCGAAAGGGGTGCATATGGCCATTTTTTTCGATATCTGTTTCATCGACTGGAATCTGATGATATGCTCGTACGAGATCGATTTTTGAGAAAATATGACAGCCCTCCAGCCGATGGCTGAAATCCGTGATGGACAGTATTGGGTATCGGTCGGGCTTCGTTTTTTTTATTTAGACCTCGGTACTCTTAGATAGTAGACATACGCCTTATTTTAACCAAAGGGGTCGTTTTATTTTTTAGCTATTTGCATATTTCAGTGTTGAACCGTCGAACTTTCGCTGAACACGGTTGGCCCTCTGTTTCGATTTTATGTACAACGTTATGTCTGATCGTATTGAACGTTGGCGTTTAGTGAGTAATTTGCTTGAAATTGTGCAGTACCTAAGTTGCGGATGTGTGGATTTCATGCATCCATGTTTATTATTGTTAGCTGATATGGCGGCAAGAAAATTGAAGTTCCGCTTATTGACATGGTAGTCAACGGATCGATCAATTTCTTATTTTTCACGTCGACTAACAGGCCATAGTGTAGCAGAAAATCGGCTCCGATAATACATCTATCAACGTTAGCAATCGTAAACTTCCATGCGAAAGGACGACATAGACCTTACTTCAAAGTAAAGTTTATTGTTTTGATGTCGAATTTGCCGCGAACAATTTTAAATCTGATTTTATGTATTTGTCCAGTGAAGTTGGGGTTATCACAGAAATATCGGCTCCGGTGTCGATAAGGAATCGTTCTTTTGTGATTAATTCGAGTACAACTATAGGCGGCTGGGGGGGCGAATAGACAAGAGAGAAGAGACGCAACAACTTCAACAACGATGTCAAGCAACATTTGCTACGGTTAGTACAAAATTTGGGTGACCGCTTGGGAACATGATGATAAAACAAAATCTCGCTCCTCCCATACCGCCCAACCGCCGATGGGAAAAATAGTGGTAGTAATTTAATAATTAATTAAAATTAAGGCTTTTCAAATCTTGCGGTTGCAATAGAGGGGCGCTGTATTACAAAAAAAATTGTGTTGTCTTGTGATTAACAAGTGTCAACAAAAACAAATAAAATACTAACAAATTTACTATGTATCTACTACTTAGGTGTCTGGAACCGGGTCGAGTCTTTAATGTTAACACATACATACCTTTTCTTTCCGTCGGTCTTGTTGTGTGTAAAGGGTGTACGGAGGGCCCGGTGTCATCCGTGAGTCTTGCTTAGGCTTGGTCATACATTCTGATCAATCAATTGTAACGAACTCTTAAACAGTGTTCGGTTTGTTTCTTCGCTGTATGAAAATAATGAATTTTTTTTTTTAAATTTGGTAACTTACCTTAATAACCGGACTGGTTTTAAATTTTAAATTGGCTGACGAACTGATTTTTATGTTTCATTCATTCACAAATTTGAAACAAAATCTTAAATAGAAAACAGCTGATGGTCATACCTTCTAACATTTTATTTTTCATGCTTTTTGATGATATAGTCAATGCCGTATTATTTGTGTATACCTAATAGTGATTTGTATGTGTTGATGATTTTCGTCGTCAACCGTAGTAAAATCCATTCGGTCAGTTGGTCTCCCCAGTTGTTGTAATGGTATTGAATCTGACCCGTTATCGATCAAATAAATTATAACCAATTTTTTTGTTTCCTTGCGTCCGAAGCAAAATTTAATTAGTTCGATTTTGAATAATACCCATTTAACTAGTGGCCAATTCATATTTATAATGTGTAGGTAATATTAAATTTCATTAGTGTGTTTAAGTTTCATTAGTGCTAAATATTAAATTAATGAATAAAAAAAAAATTAAAAACACCCGTTGGTGAAAATCTAATTTAAACCGCCACGCCAGCCTACTGTAGGTAAGGCTAATAAGAGATTACTCTTAGTGCGATTGTAATTGCGTGCGTGTAAATTGAAACATTTTGTTTCGTTTTGTATTAGAAGAGGACACCCGTCAGCTTAGTTACAGGGAAATAAGTGACGTATTCAGTGCTCCTCCCACCGCCCAACCGCCGATGAGAAAATAGTGGTAGTAATTAATAATTAATTAAAATTAAGGCTTTTCAGATCTTGCGGTTGCAACAGAGGGGCGCTGTATTACAATAAAATTGTGTTGTCTTTTGATTAAAAAGTGTTAAAAAAAAAAAATACTAACAAATTTACTAACTATCGACTACTTAGGTGTCTGGAACCGGGTCGAGTCTTTAATGTTACCACATACCTTTTCTTTCCGTCGGTCTTGTTGTGTGTAAATGGTGTACGGAGGGCCCGGTGTCATCCGTGAGTCTTGCTTAGGCTTGGTCATACATTCTGATCAATCAATCAATCAAATTCGAGTACAACTAACGCGAAGAGTGATGAGCCTGTTGGCTTTCCGGTCTAACTGAAGTTCGATTTTGATCGAATATGCACGTTTTAGTACAGTTCTTAGTATTGGATTCGAACTTAAAGTGATACCAGAAATTTGGGAAAGCTTTGACATGTGAGTCAGATTGAGATTTGCTGCGCATACTCTGATTCTCATTAGTTTGCGATCTATGCGCGGCTCGAGATTTTCTTTCGTTATTGGTCCAATTATCGAAACGCTTTGTTAAAGCATCAATGCGCGCTGACAATGAGTAGTTGTGCCCGCAGATGCGGCTATTTTGTCCAACTCGTATTCTTTCATGCAGGATAATATCTCTTGAATATTTGTGGACAATCGCTGCAATATTTAAGAAAATATGAATTTTCAATTCATAATATAGCCTTATAGAAGCAACATAAAATAAATATATGTAGTTCATCAACAATAGATCTGATTAAAATATGTTTTGTCGATATATTTCTGTTTATCAAAGTCTAAAACGCAAAATAACGTTTCAAGACATTGTAGAATTTCCTATTTGCCTCTTTAAAAACAAAAAATTCTAATCTTTTTGATGAAATCATTAATATTATGGCAGATTAAATCATCTCGTATGATTGATATGATTAAAAAACGCGACTGCGTCTAATCAATGTTTTGACATGTACTTCACATTTCTAATTAGTTATTAGATTAGAAAATAAAAGGCCATAAAGAGGCCAATAATACAGTAGCCCATCAAAGTATTTAATATCATTTTGAAATCGAATTAGATCTATTAAATCCGTATCCTATAGGTAACCTTACTGAAACATTGCATGTTATTTATACACAATCTAAATCAGTTGTCTTCTTGTTTGTACATATCATATGTAAATTTTCTTCTGCACCCTATATAAATTTGCTCCACTATAAAACTCATGATTTTGAATAAAATAAAATAAAAAAATATCTCAATCAATGCAATAAGAAAAAAAAAAGTTCAATAATGTCAGAATTAAAAAAAATATTTTCTTAATATTTTATTTTTTTAGAAAACAGCAATAATAAAACTATTTTATATACTTATGTACTACAGACAAATTTTGCCGACTTCATTAAGTACCGACAATTTACATAAAAGTGTTGTGCCAAGATGAGCTTACTATTCAGTTATACAATTGTTGCAGCGATTTTGTTCGCAGTGATTCAAATTATTATTGCGGTAAGAATTAAAAATTACAACGTGTTGTGTTATTTAAAAAAAAATATTTGTCTAATTCTTCGAGCGTTGATTAACAAAATTTTGTCGTCTTGATTATTTGTACTGTGTTGAGTCATTAATTTTAGGTTTCCAAAATATTTTTGATATGAAACGTATTCTATTATGAAACGTTTCGAGTTTAATTTAAATTTTCCATTCAATGATCGTCTAAAATTTCTTGTTTGTGTCGTGTCTTGTGTTCTTGTTTGTGTGGTTCATTATTAAAAATTTATTGAACTTCTTTACAAAATTGTATGAAAATTGCTTTAAAGATTTGCAATTTGATTATAATTTTAAATCGAATCATTTCAAAGTGTGAGTAAAATTTGGTTAGTAAATTCTATAAAATTATTTCAAAAATTGTTGTGAGCCACTAGAGTCTCAGTTTTTTTTTTAAATTTCACCGAACAGTGCCGATTAGTGGACCAGGTCATTTAGTGTAGAGTGTATTTACAGTATTCGCAAGTACTTGATTAGCAGCGTGCCAATAAAATTATTGTTTTAAAAAATGGATTTTCTGCGTACCAAACCAAATTCATATCTTATTTTAAATATAATACTAAGGATCAGTCAGAATTTGGTCCATAATACACCAGAGTTGTATTTTATTTTTTTCAATGTAAAATTAAATAGCAAGATGGCGAATACAAGGGAAAATTACCTTATACCATTGACATACTAGGAATTAGCTAAGCGCGATTAGTGAATTTTTCGAAAAAGCTCAAGTGTGTCAAGTTCAAGATTAGCTGTGCCCGAAAAGTTCATAGGCGCCAAAAGTCGAAAAATGCGATAAGGGCATATTTGAATTCTTCAAACAAATACCTATATTTCTGCTTTTTAGAAAAGTCAAATATCGTAAGCGTAACGTAGTCAAGTTTCGACATGGCAAACAAAAATAGAAAAATTGAAATTACTCAAAAGTATACAAAAAGGCACATGTGACTTTTTTTCTTAGCAGGCAGTAATCTATGAATATTTTGAAGTTTATCTCTTTTAGATGAGTTTAGTGAAGTGCTGTTGTGATCCTTGCGATGGTGCTATTATGATAAATGATACGCCAAGGATTAATGACAGTATATATCTTTATTTTCTGATTCGGTGTGTTACTCCTCGTGTTGTAAATACTTCTGACGTTTATTCTATATACGTTTACAATGTAAGACACGTTTACAATATATAAACGTTTACAATAAGTGCGTTCGTTTGTGGTGAATTAACTGAATTATCTGAATTTACTGAATTAACTGAAGTGATTTGCCCGTTCGTTTGGTATGCTTCACTTCACTTAAAAATATTGAGCTACTGATTTATCTGAATAATAATTTTGCTTGTATAGATAATTCAGAAATTGTTTTTGTTGTTTTTTGACATTATTTTGTTTTACGCATCGAAGAAGCCAGGATATTTAGAGAATTTTAAATTATTTTTCTGTTATAATGGATGACGATTTGATCGAATATGTGAATTTCGGAAATCACGAAGAATTTGCAAATGAGAAAATGTAATGTGACACACAAAAATAATTAATCCTAGAAAATGATTGAGTAACTTTAATTTTAATTATTTTATAACACAACCCAATTACTTTTTAACAATTTGACATTTTTCTGAATTGTAGCAAACGAACGACCAATTCACTTCAGTAGCTTAATTATGTGAATAATAACTCAATTATCGGAATAGTAACTCAATATCAATTCAGTTAATTCACCACAAACGAACGAGCTTAATATATAACACTTTGACACCCGGGTACGTTCAGACTGTCCTCGTAACACTTCTCCCCGTTTTAAGATGCTGTTAAGCAGGCGCTTGTTTAGCGTACGTGGTCTCCGAGATAAGCGGATGGAACTCCAGCTGTAGCTCTCTGAGTTCTTCGTGGAACGTGCTATTGGAGCGCTGGCAAGTCTTCATTGTTGAATGTCCTGTGAGTCTTGCAATAAATCATCTTGTACTTCCTCTTCCTCTGGTTCTGGGATGGTTTCGGGCTCAATCTCTTGCTGTTCTGGAATCTGGATGTCAAAACTGTCCAGAAGAACGTTGTGGCCATCGTCGAGATACGTATAGGGTTTTTTTAGCTGATTCGCATGAACAACGATCTCCCGTATATCGGTTTGCTCTTTGTAATTGACAGTTCCCATTTTGCACACGATTTTTCCTGAAACCCAGCGCCAATGATTGTTGCTTAAGTGGGTTTTAACGAAAACTTTGTCGCCGATCTCAAACGTCTTTTCTTTAGCACCGTGGTGAGTCGTAGTCGGCATAAGCAAGTCGATCTTCGATCTTGCTTATCGTCCCGTCATCAGCTCATGCGGCGATTTCGATCCAAGGTTGTATGACGGCGTGAAGCGGTAGTGTTTAAGGAACTTTCGCAAGACTTCATTAGCGTTTCCATCCTTCTCAAGCCTCTTGAGTCCCTGTTTCAGCGTCTGCACGAACCGTTCTGCCTGACCGTTCGATTGCGGATGATAAGGCGCTGTGGTGATATGTTCGATTCCTCTTTCTGGGCAGAATTGTTTGAATTGTTCCGAAGTGAATTGCGGTCCGTTGTCGGAAACGATAGTTATGCAATCGCCGTGTCTTGCGAAGGCTTCTTCGAGTCTATCTGTTGTCTGCTGGGATGTCGTGCTCTGCATCTTGTAGACTTCTGGCCATTTTGAAAAGGCATCGATGATGACGAAATACCAGAAACCATTGACTGGACCAGCGAAGTCGACGTGCAATCGCGACTATGGCGCTTCTGGAATCGGCCACGACTGCAGTGTAGTTATAATTGGTGTACGCGCATTCGTTGCGCAACTCACACACTTTCGAACTGTCTTCTCAATGTCGTTGTCGAGCGATGGCCAGGAGACCTTCTGTCGTGCAAGCAACAATTTCTGGCCACGATGTTTCTTGATACCAGGAATGAATTTTCCGTACCAGGTGACTGCTCCCAGAAATGCCTGAAGCTGCTTGACGTCTGTCGGAGGCGGAATGTTCTGGAGCGTCTTGATCTTATCTGGGCTCGGTTTAATACCGTTAGCGTCGATTATGTGACCAAGAAATTCAAGTTCTTTCTGACGGAAAGCACACTTGTCGATCTTGAGGAGGAAGCCGTTCTCCTGAATACGGCTCAAAACTTCGCACAGATTCTTGTCGTGGTTGTTTTGATCAGTTCCTCCCACAAGTCGTCGATGAACGGGAAAGCGCCTTTTGCTACGCTCATCATGCTGTTCACAAGTCTTTGGAAAATCCCCGGTGCTGGTTTGACTCCTGGCTGCAATCGATTGATCTGGAAAAGCCCGCAGTGAGTGTTGATGGTCATCAGCTTCTTTGAGTCATCGTCGAGCTCGACTTGAAGGAACGCGTCTGAGAGGTTGATTTTGCTAAAGATTTTGAATGACGACAGCTGAGCAAAATCTCGTCAGGCGTTGGCAGTGGAAATTGCTCCGGCGCAGATTCTAACGCGTCCATCTTTTTTCTTGACAGCGACGATTGGTGCGGCGTAAGCTGAATATCGCAAGGGGCTAATCACGTTCAAGAGCTGCAACCGTTTGAGTTCGTCCTCGATAGGCTTCATACCGGCGAACGGGACTGGACGGCTGTTGCGGAAAATTGGTTTTGCGCCTGGTTTGAGCGTCAGCGATGACTTTTGGGTGCAAAGGCCGAGCGCACCGCTGAAAAGAGCTGGAAATTTGGCCTTCAACTCACTTGGAAATTGTTGTGAAGCGTCGATTCGGATGTTGATGCAGACGCTGGCGATGGGAATGTTCCATAGGTCGAGAGCTTCCATCCAGTCGCTGCCGAGGACGTTCAAGCTTGAATTTGCGACGTAGCATGGGCCGATTTCTTCTCGTCCGTGCAGCTTCAAACGTGCGGTGAATTTTCCGAGCATCGTCAACGGTGGTTTCCCAATCTTTTGCCAATTTGTCTCATATATGACTGTCCAGTCGGAGCCAGAATCCAGTTGCAGGCGAAGCTTGTAATCATCGGTTCAACAAACTTGCGAGTGGAGATCGATGCTGTTGTGGCAGCTAAACTTTGATGGCGGTCTGATCTGCTGCTGAATCTGCTTGGTCTTGATCGGAATCTGCGCAGGAATTCGTTCGCCGAGGTACAATTTCCGGCTTTGTGACCCTTTACCTTGCACGAATCGCAGATTTTGTCCTTATACGAGCAGTCCCTATGCCAATGGCAGTCACCGCAGAAGTAACAGTTGTTAGGAGGCGTGTTCAATTTCTCCGTTGATTTGTGTGTGGTTTTCTGCCGACCTTGCTGTTGCTGTCCCTCTTTCTTTCTGAACATCTGCATCACTTCGCTTTTCGGTGAAGAATTTGAATGTTGGACCATCAATTTTTCGCCTTTGAGACACGACAACCGCTTTGCTAGCTCGCAGACATCGTTCAGCTTCAATCTGGGCACTGTGTCTGGATTGGCTGCTGCTGCACGAGTTATTTCAACTTCCTCCAGCTTAATGAGGAGCTTTTCGAGAACGAGCGAGTCTTCAGCTCTGGTGAGCGCTTTGACGAACATGAGGACTTTAAAATCGTCGGCTGTGCACGTGGCAATCTCAGATTTTCCTCACTTCATGTTCACTTGGCTTGCGAAATCATCTCAACTTTCTCCTGAACCGTTAGCGATGCTTAAACACTTGTAGCGGAGTGTCAAGACCGATTCTTTTCGTCCGAAAATTTTTCTTAGCTCCTCGACTGCTCTCGCGAAGGTGATGGTTTGTACGGTCTCCGGCAAGGTGCGGTCAGCAAAACGTTGGTACTCCGAGGTTGATAACTTCTCGGTGAGAAAACTCACCCGCTGGCGGACCGTCAATGTCTGTGCTTCCTCTGTGAAGATGTACTCGTACCGAGTGTACCAGCAGTCGAACGTTTCACCGTCCTCCGGGCAGTAGTCGAATTTTTCCATTCGAATGGACAAGTGCTTGTGTATTTGTGCCGCTGCTGGTCGGTGAACTCCATCTGCTGGCGGAGCGTTTCGCGGCTGAAGCATTTGTTTCATGAATGCTGCCATTTGTCGTTGGGTTTCAACCTGAGCTTCCATCAACCGTTTGATGAGCTCTTCCATGATGCCGAAGTTGTGGAGGTTATGTTAGCTTGTTTTTTTTTTCTTTTTAGCGTAAAGTTCGCTTTATCCTCGTCGCCAATGTTGTGATCCTTAAGGATTAATGACAGTATATATCTTTATTTTCTGATTCCGTGTGTTACTCCTCGTGGTGTAAATACTTCTGACGTTTATTCTATATACGTTTACAATATAAGACACGTTTACAATATATAACACTTTGACACCCGGGTACGTTCAGACTGTCCTCGTAACAGCGCCATTATGTAAAAGTGTTAAAATAAAATTGTAAATACAAGTTGCGCTATTTTAATATACTCCCGAGCAACTAAATCGACTCAAACCTTCAGCGCTAACAGAAAGGCGAATTTTGTTAAAACGGCTTAACCGATTTACACAAGAAAATATGTTTCTGAAAGTCTGATATTTTGCTTTAAAATGACACTATTTTTATGAAAATTGGTTCAGTACTTTTTTTTAAAATGAATTTTGAATGAAAACGCAACCAAAATTGATGATTATGAAAATACTGGGGGTGGGGATATTTAAATTTAAATTACAACAAAAAATTCAAACAAAACAGAAATAATTTTATTGGTTAATACTTCGCCCCCCGCTTCTCATCCAATGTAATCTTGAGGTCACTGATGTTAGATGGTACCGGATTTCTGGCTCGGACCCTCCGTTTTAATTCGGCCCATAAATGCTCAATTGGATTCATGTCAACAAGATCTGTTTTTCCCTCAAGCGATATGCCAGCATACACCATGCACGAACCGCCGCTGTACGATAGTGTTTCAGCAAAACAGCACTGCGAAAATCACAGTCCTGGACGCCGGTAGACCCGGTCTCTCCTGTCACTACCATGGAAATATATTCTGCCCTCGTCAGTGAACGTCCATTGCTCGATGTTCCAATTGATGTGTTCGCGAACAAATTCGAGTCGCTCTTTGTGGTAGCGTGCTGTCAATTTTAGACCTCTAGAGGGCCATCTTGGAGTTAGGTTGGCTTACTTTAAGTCTCTTCTTACTGTCCATGGTCTAACAGCTACATCTCGAACTTGTCTTAGCTCCTGCTGCACATCGATGCCTGTGAGATGGCGATTTCGCAGTGAAGTAAGGACGATAAATCGATTGTCTCTCTCAGATATACACCGATACCGGCTGGTATGTGGTCTCCGATTGAAGGTACCAGTTTCCTAAGACCTTCTGGATACTCTTGAGACAGCAGATTGGCTCATGGTTAGCTGACGAGCGACTTCTCGTTGATTGCATCATTCTTGCAATAAAGCAACAACTTGGGCGGCTTTTTCTGGAGTATTAGTTCAGGTCAACGTCGTAGAGATTAGTTCAGGTCAACGTCTGATAAGTGACTGATGGCAAATACCGGTGAACGTCGAAACATCGCATTTTGCTTCGATTGGTTTAATTTGAACAGTACGAAGAGAATTTTTTCTTTTTTTTTTTTGATATTTTAAAGATCTCTCATATCCGATTTTTATGATCATTACCGTTTGTCAAATCTTTAAACTTACTTAACGTACTTTTAACTTACTTAGCGATGCCCGCCGCATATTTAAATGCGCATATTCAAAAGGGGTTCTTAAATAAACATCTTATATATTTTTATTTGTTTTCAGCAACCATTAAAACCGGGTGACGAAATTGCATTTATCGATTACATATACGATAATCAACCAGATTTGGTGGAATACGACCAATCTACCAATTATGACAACATTATTGATGACAAAATTATTAAATCCAATATTCGCGACATACTCGAACACCATAAACTTAATACAAATTTGAAAAATTACAAAAAGACTAGACATTATGGTAGAAACAAAATTCAGTCACCAGATTATTTAAATGATCGTCCATACACGAGTCTACATTTTACATACCATGATGATATTGTTGAGGACACTAATGCAGAAGATTTGGAAACAGATGAACATGTTAAGAAATTATTTCATGCGATTGAAAATAATGAATTGTTGGAATTATATGTGGAATGTGCCAAATTTTCCAGATTAAAAGAGCAATACTATAGGAACCATGGGCCAAACGGAAAGAAACGTTTTAATCGACGGGTGTTTGATGAAATTGATACATTTTGTGAATTCATAAAAATCGATGATGACGATTTTATTATGTAAGATTAAAATAGTTTATGTAGAAATTGATTGTAACGTTTAATAAATAAAATACTTATACTTAAGTATGGTTATTAAATTGTTCTATTAATAACTTATATATTTTTGTTTTTTATTATTTAGGCCATTTTTATGACTTTAAGACAAAAAATTGCAAATTGAATATTGTTTAATTTATGGTACATATATGACAATTTTTTTGCCTTTGCGGCAAAATTACACAACCTAAAAAAACTGACAGGTATTTCAACCAATAGCAACCAATCAGATTTTTAATGTCTCGAGCAAAAATTGTATGTACATGTATCATTGCGCTTGTTTAGTTAGAGGAAAGCTCATCGTTTGACCGAGGCAAATGTTGCTTTGTACTGAAATTCTCGATTTAAGCAGGTATCTGGTCGTAGAATTAAAAAAAACACACAAATTCGAAAGTTTCACGATTAGAAAGTTTGAATATATCATACAGAAAGAACTTAGTTATTTCTTAACAGATTTTGATGAAAATAGGCATTACGATGGAAATGGGATTCTAAAATTATTTTTAGATGAAGTTGTGGAATATGGCCAATTATAAAGGAACTTGGCCACTTCTTAACTTATTGTGATGAAATTTAGCATGTACGATGGAATGTGGAACATGATTTTTGGATGAAGTTCTGGAATACAGCCAATTCATTCATTTCACAATTTTAACCCTTGTGTCAACACGAAACCTGCAGTGTATTTCGGTTGCTTGCCGGATTGAACTTTTCAGCCGAAACCTATCTTTAGAGGTATGCAGATTTTGCAATTTGAGCTCAGAATTTTTTATAATATACTGATGGCGTTATGAATTTGCCTTCTTAGGTCTTGTTCTTGTCCTATTTGAGAAATATCATTTAGGCGATTTATAAAAATGGCGTCGAACACAATGCAACAAAGTGTTCAAATTGTTGAATTATTCTATGAAAATGGATATTCAATGAAAAATGTTTATAGAAAATTATGCGATTATTATCATCTATCTGAAAGCACGCACTATTAAGACGTTGAAAGATTTCAACAAACTGGTTCGATGAAAGATAAAAGAGTACAAAAATTATAGTCGTAGCAGTTGTTCACAAAAACTACTAATTTGGTTCATGAAAGTGTTGCTAACGACCACATTTCAGGGTCCATTAGTCGACGTTCACAACAAGTTGGACTTAGGTTAGGTTAGGTTTGGGTGGCGGTCCACCAGGACCAGGCATAGACACAAAAAGGTCCGTAGCCATACCACAAATTAAAAATTTTTCCTCCAACTCATTGAAACCACTTTGAGCTTGCTATGAAGCGCTGGATACTCCTGACGTCCTTCTCGCTGAGCTCCGCCAGGTCGTTGAAAAGGTGTGCCCCTAGAAGATTCAGTCTGTTTCGTGCCAGACGAGGACAGGTGCAAAGAAGATGAAGTACTGTCTCTTCCTCCTCTTCGTCCTCGCAACTACGACAGTAGTCATGTGAGAAGAAACCAAGTCTACTTGCATGTCTGCCTATGAGACAGTGCCCCGTAATCACTCCAACAACCACACTGATCTGACTCCGCTGAAGTGAGATCAGCTGTTTGGATCTCGCCAAGTTCAACTTTGGCCAGATTTGCCGAGTTATTACGCATGAGGTACTATTTGACCATCTGTCATTCGTCAACTTACTGGCTTCCTCCTGAAGCAGCAGTTTACATACCGCAAGAGGAATTTCAATATCCTTTTTGCTGTTTGAAATGTGGTCCGTTGTACCACGTCGAGCCAGTTCATCGGCTTTCATGTTCCCCGTACTAACGAAATGTCCTGGCACCCATATAATATGGATGTTGCACTGATCTGTCATCTCGTTAAGAGATGAGAGACAGCTCTGGACTACTTTCGACGTGAGAAGGTGTGATTGAAGCGCTTTAATGGCTGCCTGACTGTCCGTATATATGCGAATATCACTAGTCGATATTACATTATACCTCAACCAGTCCGCGACTTCCTTTATCGCAGTTACCTCAGCTTGAAAAATGCTGCAGTAGTCAGGGAGACGAAAGGAGAGGTTTAACATGAGTTCCTCGCAGAACACCCCAGCCCCTACTCCTCTATCCCGTTTTGAACCATCAGTGAAGAAGTTCAAAACTCCTGGTTCCAAAACTGTATCCCTCATCCAGTCCTCTCTAGATGGTATAATAGTCCGGAACTTTCTATCAAAAGATAGTGACGGGACAGTATAGTCGGTGGTCTTGGGAAGCCCTTTGTTACAAAGTATAGATGAGTGCCCTGTGTTATTGCAGGTCCACATTAAGGTGGATTTCAGTCGTATGGCAGTGCTAGCTGCCCACTGTTTTCCCATGATATCTAGAGGAGTTAGAAATAGCAGAGTCTCCAGTGCCTGAGTGGATGTGCTCCTCATTGCACCACTGATCCACAGAGAGATTGTTCTCTGAACTTTTGTCAACAACTTTAGGTTGACAGTTTTGTCCAGAGCAGGCCACCAAACTGTTACCCCATACAGAAGAATGGGTCTAACTACTGCTGTGTATAGCCAAAGGACCATGTGGGGATCCAGCCCCCAACCTTTCCCAATTGCATTTTTGCAGGAGTATAGCGCTACCGTAGCTTTCTTTACCCTTTCCGTAATATTCGGTTTCCAGTTTAATTTACTGTCTAAGACGAGACCCAAGAACTTTGCTTCACCTGTAAAAGCCAAGTTGAAACCATTTAAAGTAGGAGGATCGACATGAGGAATTTTATATTTCCTAGAGAAGAGAACCAATTCGGTTTTCTGTGGGTTCACATTTAGCCCACAACCATTGGTCCATAGTGAAAGAATGCCCAGAGCATTTTGAATAAGCTCGCTAAGTGTCCCGGGATATTTTCCCCGAACGCCAATAGCGACATCATCCGCATAGGCAACCACCTTGAAGCCAGTATCCTCCAGCCTCAGCAATAGATCATTTATGACCAAGTTCCAGAGAAGGGGGGACAGTACGCCACCCTGCGGCGTGCCTCTGCTTGCAAATCTTCTGGCGGAGGATTTCCCCAGACTGGCATTTATGATTCTGCCTCTTAGCATCTGATCTATCCAGTCCTTAAGAGAATCTTCCACTCCTAGATTCGAAAGTGCCCGAGTTATAGCCCCTGTTAGCACGTTGTTAAAGGCTCCCTCAATGTCCAAAAAGGTTACCATCGCGTAGTCTCCATATTCGAAAGATTTTTCAATAAAATATGTGAGAGAATGAAGAGCAGTTTCTACAGATCTCCCCTTGCAATAAGCATGTTGAGATTTGGACAGCTTTTCCGGCATAATCGTGCCTCTAATATGAGCTTCTATTTGTCTTTCCAGTATTTTGAAAAGGAAAGAAGACAAGCTGATCGGTCTAAGGTCTTTGGGACTGCAATGTGAGCGTTTTCCCGCCTTAGGTATGAAGACAACCTTCACTTCCGTCCATTTACTGGGAATGTGACATAGTTCTAGGCTGCCTCTAAAAATTACCTCTAACCAGGGAATGGTTAGATCCGTAGTTTTTTGTATATCCGCAGGGATAATACCATCAGGTCCTGGCGACTTATATGGTTTAAAACTGCTTATCGCCCACAGAATCTTTCTTCTGCTAATAATTTGGCCTGCGAGGCTACTAGTCCTTTTACCTTCTAATATAGTAGGTGCAGATTCGGAACAACCAGGGAAGTGAGTTTCCAATAGTAGTTCCAGCGATTCCATACTATTTGTGGTCCATGCTCCATCCGGCCTTTGAAGGAAGCTTGGGATGGAAGGGCTAGTAGATAGAACCTTGCGAAGCCTGGACATCTCTGATGTCTCCTGAATTTTACCACAGTATAGTCTCCAAGATCTGTTCTTTGCGCTTCTTAGCTGATATTTGTAAATTTTGAGGACTTCCTTATAGGAGTCCCAGTCTACAGCGGCTTTTGTTTTCCTTGCTGTTTTGAAGAGTCTCTTGCACCGTTGACGTATTTGTTGAATCTCCTTTGACCACCAAGGTGGCCGAGATTTGCCCCTAGGCCTACTAAGAGGACAAGAGCCTAGTACCGCTTCATTAAAAGCGCTGGACAGTTCGTCCACTAAGCCATCGAGTTCTACCGTAGTTTTTGGAGGTTCAGGCACCTGCACTGGTAGTGAATTTCCCAGAATAGTTCTGAAAATATCCCAGTCGGTTTTCCTCCTGTTCCTGTAGAGAGGGCTGTTCGGAAAGACCAAGCTCATTTCAAATTGAAGATAACAGTGATCAGAAAAAGAGAGGTCTTCCGACACTTTCCAATTTAATAGACTAGTCGTCAAGAAGTTTGAGACGAGTGTAATATCCAATACCTCCTGTCTATTTCTAGTTATAAAAGTCGGCTTATTGCCTATGTTACATATATGAAGGTTAGTACTTAGAATGTAATCAAGGAGTAACTCACCTCGTTCATTTGTGTCCGTACTTCCCCAGATTGTGTGATGAGAATTTAAGTTGGACTTAGTGAAGACACAATTTGGCGTCTTTTACGAAAGGATTTAGCTTTGAAGGTCTGTTCAAATAACACAGGAGCCATTGGAAAAGATTTAAATCTCATGTCCATCGTAAATGTTGAATTTCTTACAGAATTGGTTAAGAAATAGCCACATTACATTCTTATTGGCCAAATTTTATAAGTTCATCTTAAATCATCTAGAATCTCCTTTCCATCGTCAATGTCGGATTTCATCATAAACGGTTGAGAAATAGCCAAGCTCTATTATAATTAGCCTTATTCAAAAACTTTATTTAAAAATCTTTCTAGAACCTTATTTCAATCGAAAAATGTCGAGTTTCATCATAATCGATTAAGAAATAGCCAAGTTCCATAATATTTGGCGAAATTTCAGAACTTCATCTAAAAATTGTTCTAGAACCTCATTTCTATCGTAATCGGTTTAGAAATAGCCAAGCTCCCTCCCAATTGCCATTCTCCAGAACTTTATATAAAAATCGTCCTAGAATTTCATTTCCATCATAAATATGGGATTCCTTTATAATCGGTTAAGAAATTGCCGAGTTTTATCCTATTTGGCCTTACTTCACAACTTCATCTAAAAAAATTTCTAGAATCTCATTTCAATCGTAAATGTCGGATTTCTTCATTATCGGGTAAGAAATACCCAAGTTCCATCCTACTTGGTAATATTCCAGAAATTCATCTAAAAATCGATATAGAATCCCATTTTCATTGTAAATTTTGTTTTAATTTTTATTTCCGAAGGTCTTTCTTATATACATAAAATATTAGGGCTAATTATAGACCTTTATTAACTTAATTAAATTAATTCAATATATATTTCTCAAAATTAATTTAATAATACAAAAATTATTTGTCCAAATTTTCGGTGTTGTACACCATTCTCAAGGAGTTTGCATTGTTATGGTTGTGTTGTCAGGTATACATTATACATACTTGTATATATAGGAATATAACTGAATATATTCCTACGCGACAACAACCATAAATATATGAAGTTTACGGGAACTATTTTGTTAATATTTATTGGTTGACTGATTTGACCTGATCTGTATTTTTGTTAATTTTTCTATAATCTACCTGACCGTATTAATTATTCATTTGTAAATTTTATGATTCTAATTATTGAATTCATTATGTGTTGTGGAGTAGTGCATTTCTGCACGAGTGTTATTATTTAGTGAGGATACCCAAGAGGACGAATATTGGACGGGAAGGTCTGAGTATAACCCTTATGTACTTCCCCCTCGTCATGCGAGGCTAACCGCTACCGTCATTGGGCCTGTGCCGATTATGTTAGTTGTAGAAATACTTACAGTGTTTGTTTGGTTTGATCTCCCAGGTGTTTTTAAAAAAAAGAATAATTTTGAATTTAAATTAACTTCTTCAGTTATAAAATACGATTCTACGATTGGTTTTATTCATTTTAGTTTTTTGGTTTTTATACAATTTTGCATATATAAATTTCCACCAACAATTCTGGTGTTAATAACTTTTTGCTATTTGATGATTTTGCACTTACATTTAATTTCATATTTTGACACAATTTTTTGTTTATTGTATTTCTTAATTTTTGTATCGACACTTTTACGTTCATTGACATTATTCGTTTATAATTATTCTGATTTTTGTTCGCTTGAATGTTCATTTAATCATTTTAATTTTGTTTGCTTGAATGTTTGCCGAATCTCATTTTCTTTACTTAGCCTAAATGTTTGCAAGAGTATTACACCATATGATTAGTTTTATTTTTATTATTAATTTTTTATTTTTGCTACGTAACGTTTTTTTGTTTGGAATGTAAACAAAATTTGATGACCTACATTAATTTTGTTTTGTATAATTATTTCTGTGTGTTCTTATATAATACAATTTCTTATTAATATGTGCAATATGTGTACTTGCACAACACCTTCCTCTTTTGGGGAGTGAAATTTTCAGAAGGAAAATTTCACTTAAAATATGATAAAGTTTAGTTGCTAATGTCTATGAATTTCTTACAATGTTTTCTTAATATAATACTAATATTATTTCTATCTATTAATTTTTGTACATAAATGGATATTGGACATATTTGTTGCGACTGTCTGCTGTTGCTCATACATTTCAGAATTGTTCATCTCAAATTTGCTTGAGATTCACCTATCTTGATTAAGATTAGGCTCTGATGCGTCGTTGTCCATTGTTGTTTCTCGTGCTTCTCTTTTCTTTCAAGTTCAATTTTTGCTGGTTTTTTGGTTGAATAGTGGAGTTTCACTAAGAAGTTGGTTTAGGGTTCTTGTTGTTGCAGCTCTTATTTTTGTTGCATGCAGATTATTATGAATTTTTATTTGGTGTTAATTATTTCTTTGTTATATTATTTGTGACTTTTGTTATTAATTTTCTTCGGCTGCCGTCTGGTTATGTATTATCTGTATTATGTTACAGGGTGATTATTTTCTTTTTATTTATAATGTTTTTATTTTATTGTTTTATATTTTTATAAGCTGTTGTTTATATTATTAGATTTTATTATACTTCTGTTTTATTGCGTTTTTTGTTTTTATGTGTTTTACATTGATGAGCGTCTCTAACGGTTCTGTCTTCCTGTGTCTTCTTCATGGGTTGAGGTGTTTTCCATTTCTTCCTTGTTACTGTATTTTATTTAATTTCTTAACCTAGGCTAACCTAATATGTATGATAAATATTTTTGTAATGTGATCTCTTACTATGTGTTATATAAAATAAATTTTTCTTGAACTTGATTTTTTGTATGCGACTGCATTTATTTTTATTTATGTTATTGTTGTTGTAAATATATATGTCACTTCCATTTATTTCTTTTATTATTATTATTATTTTTTTTTTTTTTTTTTTTTTTTTGAAATTGTCTTAAATACCTATTATGAAATTTTACTATATTAATTAATATTGTTTCTATTCGATAAAAAAAGTTCTGTTTTTATGTTTTATCTCTACTTTCAAACAATCGAATTTAGATCTATACATTTTGTTACTTAAAATATGCGTATATAAAATTCTCTTAAGTACTATGAAATTTTACTATATTTAATCCTATTCCTATTTGGTATTTATTGAGTTTTTTTTTTTTTTTTCTATTTACTTTTAAATAATCGAGTTTAGATTTACACTTCTGCTATAAAATTCCTCCATAAAAGATTCTTAAGAAATTTTTCAAATAATAATCTACCATTTATTTTATCTTATTCGTCTTATTTATAAATGTTACTATAACTATCTAGTGTCGATTTTACTTTGTTTTTCTAGTTTTACTTATTATTATGTTTTCAATATGATCAATATTTTAATACTATGTAATATGTGTTAGTTGAATTTTGACTTGTGTTTTATGTGCCAATTTTGACTTGTTTCTTCATGTTTGTTAACATTGATTGATACATGAAGGAAAAAGTGTTTTTCTTTTTAAGATGTAGCTCTGTTTTGTCTCGTGTGTTTAACCTTTAAATTATTTTTCCAAGCGTTCTTTCTTCTAATCTGTTTTTCTGCTTATTTTTTCTATGATCCGTGTCAGTATTGTTTATTACTATTTTTGTATCTCTTTTTTGTTTCATGAATTTCCTTTTGGTTATCATTGCTATTACCAATACTACTATTATTAATCCGATTGTTCCAGCTGATCCTATACTATATTTAACTATTCTATTTTATTTATGTTTTAAATCTATCGATCCTGCCATACTTTCTATTTGGTTTATTATATTACTTGGGTTACTTATTACGCTATCTTACTACTACTTAATCAACTATGGTAATCGATATGAAACTGTTTAGTTATAGTCTTTCTTGTTTATCCTATACCTGGACTGGGATTTTGCACACAGCGAGTCGCCTTTTTTGAGCGACTTTTAGCTAAAGGCGAGAAAAAGCGATTTTGCACTGTGCGAGTAGACACTCGCTCTCGCTTTTATTTTCGACCATGTATGTGCTTGGTGAGAAGTAGGAAAAATGAATTTAGGTTGAGGTTTTAATTAAAAAAATTTGGATTTTGCTGCCACATATCTTATGAATGTTATGTATGAGTAAAATTAATGTTTTAATTATGGAATTTTTTCACTTGAACCAAACAGAACAAATTATAAAAGGAAAACTAATGATAGAATTTATGAATTTTTTTATTTATGAATATTATGAATTAACCAATTTATGTGCTTATTAGGAAAATTTAACTAACGATTATTACAATAGAAACCATCATCGCCAAATACATATCACAGAACAGGAGGAAGAGGAAAGAATTACATAATTAATAATTTAGCAAACAACACCATAACATTTCCCTGGCTTAGCAACAAACAAAATCACACTTGAAATAGGACAACGGACAACCCAAAATTAAATATTGAACGAACTTTAATTTTTTATGACACAAAATTCATTATTTATTTATTTTAAATAGCATGATTTTTTTTGTTAATACGAATTTTTATCAGATGCAACGACACAAATCTTAATAAACTTGTCAATAAAATGTATTTTTGACAAGTAAATTAAAGTTGCTCAAAGTTTCTCGCCTTTTATTTTGTCCATTTGTGCAAAATCGAAAAAAAACTGTCGGACAAAATTGAAAGGCGAGAAATCAAGCGAAAACTCGCTTCTCGCCTTTTGTGCAAAATCCCAGTCCTGTAGTCGGTATGTCACTATTCTCTGTTTTAAAATTTTGTAGTCGTTCCAGATTTGTACAGTTAACTTGAAAATCTGATATTTTCCGTCGGCTAACTTGGAAATCTTGCATGTTCGTTTGAGTTCGATGAGCGTCTGGGCTCGTTTGTGTGTGTGCGTTTCCTATGGTCGGTGCTACTATGTCCCTGCTTGCTTTGTACTGTGATACTAGAGTAATTTGTTTTGGTTTGATACCCTCGTCTGGGTAGAATAATTCTCTCATTGAGCTTCCATCATCTTCCTCTTGTTTGTTTTCATCCAATATTTTTTGTATTTCCTGCTTACTTATGCGTTTTCGTACTGCTTCTGAGTGTGTCTTTACGTTTGCTAATTCGTTCTTTTGTATATGATTCATTCTTTTATTTCTCGTTCTGTGATAATTCTTATGTAGACGTTCTATTATTTGAGATATCTTTATACTGCTGTGTATTGCTAACTTACTTCTGAATATTTTGTATTTTCCGTGCGTATTCTCGTTAATTTCCTGCATACGTGCTGGTACCAATTTATCAATTTCATTCTGACAATCAGCGCTATTAACCAGATTATGGTAAATACATCGTTTGATAATTCATTTCTTTGCTTACTACTTCTAATCGCTTGTTTTCTTTTCTGTACTGTGTCTGCTACATTTGCTTTATGGGATGGGATGTCGGTATCTTCTTTATTAACTATACTTATGTTTGTCTGGTGCGGTGGAATGGCGGCACTTCGACTTTTCCGACACGATGGGATGGCGGTGTCTTGGCTTGCTTCACGCGGTGGGATGTCGGCGTGTTGATTTGCTTGACGCGGTGTAATGTCGGCGTCTCGCTTTTCTAATTCTTTAAAATTTGTTAGGTATATTCTTGGAATTATACCCATTGGGAGATTGTATTCATTCTGGTCATTTAGCATTAATTCTTCATTTTTATCCGGATCCAACTGCGGCGGCTCTCCTACAGCTGGTTGGACCCGTTGGAGTTTTCCGGCATATTTGTGATTGCGTTTATTTTCATATTACTGAATCTTCTTTCTAGTTCCTTGTCTTCCATTTGTCTGTTCTGTTGGTTGTCGTTCCTCTGATTCCAATTGTCTCGGAGTTTGCTTCTGCATTCATTAAACGTATGTCCCGTCGTTGTCTTACAATACGAACAATATTTTGGTGTGAAATTACTTCGGTTCATGTAGCTTGTGTTATTTTGTGGCGAGTAGTTAAATCTATTTACTGGAGTTCTTTCATAAGTCTGCTGAGCTTGCGTTGAAAAATTCTGTCTATTTTGTGCTGGTATGTTGTTATTTTGATGCTCATTCCTGTAGTAATTTGATTGCTGGTATCTTTGAGGGTTTGTTGGCGTTTGTGATTTTACTGTTCGAGCTCTCATCTCGTCTCTCATTCTAGTTCGGCAATCCCTGAATATATGGTTAGGTTTTTGGCAGTAGTAACAGATCGTCGGCATCGGATTCATATAACTTGTATGTGTTTGTTGGCTTGGTATTGTCTGTTGTGATTGTGGCTGCATGTTGTTTGTTAGTAACAACATCTGTTCAATTGTTTCTGTTTCGTTTAATATGTCCTCTACCGTTTTTGCCCTATAAGTCGCTATTTTCTCTCTGAGGATCATATTATTTAGACCTCTCTTAAACGTCTGTATCGCTGTATCATTAAGGTATTCTATATAAGTTTTGTCAATATTGTCACACTTGTATTTTGTCATATATGCTTTTTTGTATTGATCCAACGCCTCGCGCAGCCTATACCCAAAACATCGTACTGTTTCTCCATACTTTTGCTTTATATCCAAAAAATTTCTGTGTAATTCTTCCAGACTATACACCTTGGTATACATCTCAGTCAGTATTTTTCTTAACGTCACATAGTCGTCTATTTGCCTTCTGTCAATCCTCAAGTACGCTTCACCTGCTAACCGTAACTTTATGCATCTATTGAATATCTGTTTATGTTCGTTTGTTTCTAGTGCGTCATATATACCATCTGCAGCATTTATGAATCTGCTCAACTCGCTCTGACTTTGCGCCACATTCTCTCCATTGAATTCTGGAACGTAATTCATCACATCTTTCTGTATCTGTTGTAAATTCATTTTTGTATTTTGTTTGTCTTCTTGTGCTTCCGTTATATCTTCTACTTTTTCTTCAGTGTTACACTTCTTTTCTATTTCTGCTTGGATTTTCGTGTTTGTATTTTCTATTCCTACCGTTGCTTGTATACTTGTGTTTGTTTCTAATTTGATATTGTGTTTGTCAGCGGGTTTCACCGTCGGTTTTGATTCAGCAAATCTTATCGGGATGTTAGGTATGTCCCCTACTATTTCCTTTAATTTTAGTTTTTTGTTGTTTGTTGCTTCTTGACTACTAGACGTTTGGTTTATTTTTTCTTCTGGCTTTGTTGCTTCTTTTCTTGTTCTTGACTTGGCTTGGCTACGGTTTCGGTGAATCTGAGCTAATGGTACGCCCTGGTCGTCGGTTTGTCGCTTTATTGGTGATCGTGATACTCTCGGTGCTCTTGCAAATATAACTTCTTCTTCGATCTCTGTACTGGTTTTTGATTTATCGTTCATATGTCGTTTTACTTGTCGTTATTTCGTCAATATTCCTAACTTAATGTTAACACTACCGGAATTAAGTAATCGTAATAGCATGATTTCACAATATTAAATAATAATTCGGTTTGTTGATACGTTTCAAATCACCTTACTCGTTTATAGTTCTCGTAAACTAAACTTAAAACTATTCCGTTACAAGTTCGAGTTTCTACAGCGCCAAATGTTATGGTTGTGTTGTCTGGTATACATTATACATACTTGTATATATAGGAATATAACTGAATATATTCCTACGCGACAACAACCATAAATATATGAAGTTTACGGGAACTATTTTGTTAATATTTATTGGTTGACTGATTTGACCTGATCTGTATTTTTGTTAATTTTTCTATAATCTACCTGACCGTATTAATTATTCATTTGTAAATTTTATGATTCTAATTATTGAATTCATTATGTGTTGTGGAGTAGTGCATTTCTGCACGAGTGTTATTATTTAGTGAGGATACCCAAGAGGACGAATATTGGACGGGAAGGTCTGAGTATAACCCTTATGTACTTCCCCCTCGTCATGCGAGGCTAACCGCTACCGTCATTGGGCCTGTGCCGATTATGTTAGTTGTAGAAATACTTACAGTGTTTGTTTGGTTTGATCTCCCAGGTGTTTTTAAAAAAAAGAATAATTTTGAATTTAAATTAACTTCTTCAGTTATAAAATACGATTCTACGATTGGTTTTATTCATTTTAGTTTTTTGGTTTTTATACAATTTTGCATATATAAATTTCCACCAACAATTCTGGTGTTAATAACTTTTTGCTATTTGATGATTTTGCACTTACATTTAATTTCATATTTTGACACAATTTTTTGTTTATTGTATTTCTTAATTTTTGTATCGACACTTTTACGTTCATTGACATTATTCGTTTATAATTATTCTGATTTTTGTTCGCTTGAATGTTCATTTAATCATTTTAATTTTGTTTGCTTGAATGTTTGCCGAATCTCATTTTCTTTACTTAGCCTAAATGTTTGCAAGAGTATTACACCATATGATTAGTTTTATTTTTATTATTAATTTTTTATTTTTGCTACGTAACGTTTTTTTGTTTGGAATGTAAACAAAATTTGATGACCTACATTAATTTTGTTTTGTATAATTATTTCTGTGTGTTCTTATATAATACAATTTCTTATTAATATGTGCAATATGTGTACTTGCACAACAGCATTACCAACTACTACAATTTTTTGAACAACAAAAAAGACGAAAAAGAAAAAACTTTGTTGTTCAAAAAATTGTAGTAGTTGGTAATGCAAACTCCTTGAGAATGGTGTACAACACCGAAAATTTGGAGAAATAATTTTTGTATTATTAAATTAATTTTGAGAAATATATATTGAATTAATTTAATTAAGTTAATAAAGGTCTATAATTAGCCCTAATATTTTATGTGTAAATTTTGTATTTATATATTAATCGTATAACGAAATCCGATATTTCCAATGGAAATAAAATTCTAGAACGATTGTTATATCAAGTTTGGAATATGGCCATTGGAATATTTATTAACCTATAATGAGGAAAACCGATAATAAAGTTCTAGAATTTGGCCAAGTAGAATAGAACTTGGCTATGATGAAAACAGCCATTTACGATGAAAATAAGATCATAGCACAATTTTTAGATGAAGCTCAGGAATAATGCCAACTAAAATAGAACTTGGCTACTTCTGAACCATTTATGATGAAATCCAACATTCACGATTGAAATGAGATTTTAGAACGATTTTTAAATAAAGTTCTGGAATATTTCTTAACCGATTATAATGAACACCGACATTTCCGATGGGAGTGTGATTCTAGAGCGATTTTTAGATGAAGTTCTGAAATTTTTCCTAGTAGAATCCAAAGCGAGAATATATAATAATGAAAACCACCAATAATTTACCAACGGGTAGAATAGAACTCGGCTATTTCTGAACCGTTTATAATGAAATCCGACATTCACGATGGAATTGAGATTCTAGAACGATTTTTAAATAAAGTTCTGGAATTTAGCCAAGTAGAATGGAACTTGAGTATTTCTTACCCGATAATGATGAAAACCGAAATTTACGATGGAAATGTGATTCTAGAACGATTTTTAGATGGAGTTCTGGAATAAGGCCAATTAGAATAGAACTTGGCTATTTCTGAACCATTTATGATGAAATCCAACATTCACGATAGAAATGAGATTCTAGAACGATTTTTAAATAAAGTTTTAGAATATTTCTTAACCGATTATGATGGACCCCGACTTTTAAGATGGGAGTGTGATTCTAGAACGATTTTTAGATGATGTTAGAATTTGACCATGTAGAATCAAACTTGGATGAAGTTCTGGAATAAGGCCAATTAGAATAGAATTTGGCTATTTCTCAACCGTGTAGACTAAAACAGAAAAAAAATTAGAAAAGACATGTTTAGCTCTTTAGGATTTAATTTTCCCTATTACCATATCATAAACTTGACACACCTGGGTAAGCATATATTTATTAAGGTGTTTTCAAATTTATAAGAAGGTACAACTGTAAGAGGACTAAACTGAGATATTTTCGCAACTTCATTTATTTTAATTCTCTCTATTTGGAAAGTATTCATTTTAAGATTGTTTGGAAAAATAACGAGATTTTAAGGAATTTTTTCAAAACGAAGGTTTGTAGATTGTGTGTAGAAAAAATAACGATATTTCGAATGGAGCTTTTCAAAACGAATATGAGAATATACGCAGGAGTGGTACATATGTTAGTATGTAACTACTCTGAAAATCATAAGTAGTTTGTGAATGAACCGATATTTAATTGAATTGAAGTTTATACGCACTTAAACACCATACACATTGATCCACCAAAGGACTACATACGCACTTAAACACCACCAAACTAAGTACCAAATATAGGGTTGCCATAACTGGTCAGTTTTGAACCGGTCTGGCCGTTTTTCACAGCAATAATGGTCGGACAGCTGACCGGCACAAAAATATGGTTACCCGAAAAAAAATATCGATAGTCCTAGGATTTATTTATTTATATTTCCTAGGTGTTAGTCAAAGTCTAGTGATTAATGATGGAGTTCCACAGGGATCTGTATTAGGACCATTGCTGTTCCTGATTTACCTAAACTCCTTATTTAATATTGAATTTAATTCTGTAGTGGTTGCTTATGCAGATGACCTAGTATTCATGTACAATGAACCGAATAAGATTGATACTATTAACCATATTCATTTTGACTTAGGATTGCTCAGGAGATGGTGTGATTCGCATTCCATGTTGCTGAGTACAAACACCAAAGCTATGTTTTATAGTCTAAATGGTACTGGTATTTCGGATCACAACATCATATATCATGAATTGGAATGTAATCAGGCAACATGTTCGAATGAATGTCTTAAAATTGAATGTGTCCCAACATTTAAATACCTTGGACTCACTATTGATAACTCTTTAAATTGGAAATGTCACACTGAAAATCTCCATAATTATCTGGTAGCTGTGATACATAAAATGTATATTTTAAGATTAATTTGTCCAATTGAGGTTTTAAAAAATGTGTATTTTGCACTTGTAAACTCAAAACTATCTTATGGTATAGTTTGTTGGGGAGGTACGTATTATGTTAGGATCCAGCCACTAGTTACTGCACAGAAGCATATATTGAGAATTATGAAGGGTAAGCCAAAATTAACTGAGTCTTGGCCACTATTTCAGTGTTTAGAAATTTTTCCACTAAGACATTTATTCGTGTTTAAAGCTTTGAAAGAATTTTATTTAAATACTAGTAATAATGCCGGTGTTAACAGTACTAATTATAAACTAAGAAATAAGCAACACATCCATCTACAAAAATTTACAACTACCAGCTTCCAAAATTCATTTTTAATTTTGGCTCCAAAAATATATAATAGTCTTCCAAATGATCTAAAAACATGTACAAAATTGAATGTATTCACTTCGCGTTTAAAATCTCATCTTTTATATTGCTCCAGTATAAATGATTTGTGGCACTTCCAAGTTTAGAGCTTTAATTGTTAAGTAATATTTTAATGTTTATATAATGTCATTTTTACCTTTATTTCCAATATTGTATTATAGTTAATTATTAAGTTATTATATGTACATATGTAAATATATACAATCGACACTGGATTTGTAGGATCCACAGATTGTTCTGTTAAATTAATTAAATAAATAAATAAAATAAATAATTTATTACCAGAGCCTGTTGGTATATGGATGCAATGCATGAATTGCAAGCACAAAGAAATTAATTTCAACAAAGCGCGAAGCAAAAGTAGTTTTATTTAATTTCACCAACAACTTCTTGAGAAAGCTGAACAAATGCTAAATTTGCTAAATGTTTTGAAGGCATATGATCATTTGATTAAAAAGCAATGTTTATTATGTTACCTATCTATTTGTTATCGTGATATTTAAACATTTCCTGCAATAAACAAAAAACACTTAAGATGATCATATTACAGATCCTGATGCAACTCAACAAAAAGCAGCTATAGTATACTGAATCCTAAAAAATTATCAAATAATATTCCGAACAATTTTTAACAATATCAAAAAATTTCCTCAAATCTGCAAAAATACAGAAACTCTCGAAGAATTACAATCAATATCATCAAAACTTTTGAATTAACTGTTACATCATGCGAGTAACATCAACGAGTAGGTCTTTTCGAAAATCGCCAAAATGTCGAATTATCTTTAATATTAATCTCGAAAATATCGAGTAGTCTCGATATACCGCAAGGAACCCAATTCGCCCCTTCAAATTTACAATATCCGAAATAATCCAAAATTATTTCAAGGAACTTCGATAGCCTGAAATAACGTCACCTATGTAACATCAATATCCTCCAAACTTAACTTTAAATAACTCGATGCTAAGCAGATCAGAGAATTCTGTAACAAGGAGCAACTCAAAAAATTCGAATAATGTAAGAATTCTAGATGTTAATTTTCACTTTATTATCCAAGTCGTAAATTTGGACAAGCGATAAATCACAATATTTATGCAGCTAAAGAACTTGCCAATGTAGGGGAACTTTAGCTGAGAATGAATCAAAATGTTTTAATGCTTTATTTTAACTGTGTTTATTACTCAAAATTTAAGTGTTTATATAATATAATTATGTGGGAAACAATTAGTATAATTCAGAAATTGGATTCTATATCCGTAAATAATAATTTTACTTAAAGTCACTTAGTTGACAATTATTGCATCGCTAGTTGTTGTATTTGTAATGTGCCATGATTAGTGCAATGTGTTTGGGTTGCATGATAAACGTAATCTATGTTCAAATCTGTGATTGAACACTAGAGAAATATCGATAATCACAAAAAATTTCAAATTGCTCGGAAAACTCAAATAAGCTCAGGATCCTAGTTTAATCTTAAAAAATCAAGAAATCACTAAGAATCTCGAATAATCCGAAAAGTATTATGCAGACATCGCACGAATAATATCGAAAATATTGAATAATGACGATATTTTCGAATAACTTCGGTGCCAAGAATCTCGAGAAAAATGAAAAAAGTCCAAAATATATCAAATCCTTAATAATATCTGCAACAAAACACTTAGTGAGAGAAACTCGATTAGACTCAAATAATCTCGAAAAGTTCAATTTTTACGAAGATCTCGAATAAAATTTGAATTCTAGAAAAATCTTAAAAAATCAATAAATCACTAACAATCTGCAATAATAAAGGCATCTCAATGCTAAGCAATTCTAAAGCACAAAAAACATCTTTATCAGAAAAATAACTGAAAGACGTCGCATAATCTCGAAAATATTGAATAACTTCGATGCCAAAACACTTAACGCTAGTCACCCCGGAAATCTTGGTTAATCCAAACATCTGAAAATATCGAATTTCAAGAGTCTCACCTAACTCAATGTTATACGCTTTTGACGTGAATACGTCTTTAAATTTGCTTTCATATAGTGGAAGGCAATCGAGAAAAATAGATGATAACAAAATCGGGGGATATAATTTGATGCTGCAGCTATATATCTATCATCTACATCCAAAATTAAATTACACCACTCGATAGCTAAAGGATCAAAGAATTCGTTAGGTTGAGTGAGGCCTGTGACGCATCGCTTGCGGTGGAGGGCCGCCGAATACAGTTTCCCATCGTGCCAGCGTGTGCGAGGAACTTTCGATCGAGTCGTGTATCAATATGGCAAATCGCAGTAAAACCAACTAGTTTATATGGCTTTGAGTCGCGTCACATCGTTAGATGGCCTTTATATTCTCCATGCCCGAAACGATTTCAAATTCTATCATGGATTTGGTTAGGCGTCTCCTACAATTAGAGAGATACGAGATGAGTACCAGCGACTGGCCTAACATCCGCTGCCAACATTAATCGAAGAAGTAAAAAAGTTTTGTGATTATGTTCCTGATCAGGGTTGTTTTATACTTATCACCGCCATTAATGTACAAAGCTTGGTCGCGCACTCAGGAGACATCTCTACTGGTTCCATCATCAACCGATCTGATTACTTGGCAATTAGCGAAACGTGGATGTAAGATTTCAAGTCAGTGCAGGTCCCTGGCTTTGATCTGAGATCATATCGTAACACAGCTAAGCGCAGAAAAATTGCAACTATACATCATTGGCGGCGGTAACATCATCATCAAGTCGCATAGCCGGTGGAGTCGCCATATATTGCAACATCAATAGCTTCACTGATTGTAACAGCGTTAACATTGGCATTTCCGAGATGAATTTGCAGATCAAAGACCCAAAGGTTGGTGATGTCTGTCTAGTAAACGTAACAGTCAATGGCATCTTCAAATTCATACTCAGGTATGTGTACATCTATCCGGGCACAGCGTTAAAATTAAGCTTTGTATGTTACGATCGCTGTTAAAGTAAAACTCGTGTTTTCTCGTAATTGTGACTTTGAGAATTGCAGTTCTTAAAATTCGTAGCTCGAAAGTCAAAACACGAACATAATTATTCGAAACCCTACTGAAAATCGTCTAACACCAGATTGTTTAACCGAAAAGTTGAAATTAATCGATCAATCCATAACCGGTTTTGATTTTCCTATCAGAAATGTCTTCAGCTGTTATGCCGCTGAATCTAAGCAACCTATATGTGATATTTTCAAATAATCTGTTATAAGAAAATGTCTTTGGTTGTTTTTGAAGGAAATGTTAATGTTCTCGAAGTGTTATCAAAGTGCACTCGAAGTGTTACTTCAGTATATCGTAAAAACATTTCAAATTTAACAAAAAAATATGTTATTTTTCGGTGAGAAGGCTTCACACGCTGCAAGAATGTGGTTTGATGGTATTTTGTCCCATTCTCGGTGAAGAGCAATCTTTAAGGCGTCAACCGTCTCATGTTTTTTAGTTAATACTTTGGCCTGCAGAATGGCCTACATATATGGAAAAATCCATTGGGTTTAAGTCCGGGAAATATGGTGGCCATTGTTGTGAAGAAATGAAGCTGCAAACTTTTTCGTGTAAAAAACGTTGGGTTCATGGGTTTTATGGGATGGTGCCGAGTCTTGTTGAAGTGTCCGATGATTTCTGCCGAATTGTTTACGTGCCCAAAGTAACAAAGCATTGTTTAAAATCTTTTCACGGTAGATTTGTTGATTTACCGTTACGCCCTGTTCAATGAAAACGGATGGTGAGCGTCCTGTGGCAGTTACCGCGGCGCTAGCCATCACTGATGCAGGCGCTCGCTTTCGCATATCAATTCGATGGTCTAAATTGTCTTTTGATTTGCACTCTAACCAAACACGATCGTTTCGTTTGTTTACATATTGCCGAACCATAAACATTTTTTCATCAGAAAATACCAAATTCTCAAGCTCGCCACCAACGTGCAAGTGTTTTAACACCTTTGCTTTTGCTAGGCGAACTGGCTTTTGTGCAAGTGTTAAATACTGCACTTTTTGTATTATGTAGGGCTTCAATCGTAGTTCATTTTTTAATATGCGCACCATGCTACGAGCAGACACATTTCTGTCCAACCATTTCCGGCGATGTTGCTGTTTTTGAATGTCCACCTCCATAGCGTTATTTGATGTTACCAGTTTCATTGTAACGTATAATGGTCCGATACACAAACATTTTGTTCACATGTAAACGTCGTAGCTCATTATTACTAACAATGGCTGGTTGCGATTTTCCAGCCAAATACAAAGCAATAACACTGTTGCGTTTGAATTCCATTTCGATAACTTTTTTTAACTGCGGCATAAAACGATATGCTTCCGTAGGATTGTGATTTGTGAACAATATAACAGACTGACACTTGTCAACAAATGAGCGCGCTGTCATACGCTGAGAGCAGCGTGAAGTTGGTAACACTTTGAGTGCCGACCCCTGTATTATAGGGCGCGTTTTAGTATTCGTGTCTGCTCTAGATCGCGATATCAATTATTCGAACTTAGATACCTTAAAATGAAATATGGTGAACTTTATGAATTAAATAAGGTAGATCCAAATTCTTACAACATTTAACAAAACTAATTCACTCAAAATATTAGTTAGATTTCTTGTTATTCTCTTGTTCTAGATAAACTCTCCAATTGGAGAGATGGCACAAGAACTAACGCAAAAATCTAGCACATTACACAAAACCTAACGAATTTTTTGAACATAAATTTTTTTGGAAACGTAGAAACTGTTTAGATTTAAATTATTTATCTAGAGCAGACACGAATACTAAAACACGGCTATAAAATAAAATACGAATTTGTTTTTCCAAAGTATCCAAATCATTTTTTGTATAAATGTATTTGGTACAAATTAAACAATTGCTAAGCATTTAATTGTTGAAGCTTTTTACCGAAGGGACGCAATTCTCCTAACTTGCGATACAGCGCTAAAATTTATGTTAAATAAGCTGCAAAATCAAGACAATCCGTTAGCTCATGGGATAACAAATGCAATACGGATTTGAATTGAAGATAGAAGAACTACAACTTCTTGAGTCTTGCAGTATCAAAATATAAAATGGCAAACAGTCAGTAGCTGACACAAATTTATTCTGGTCCCAACACGTTTCTGCATAAAAAAGTTTACTGTCGATAATGTAATAATACGAAGAAGAGTTGATTAGGTAGAAAGTGAAATGGTTTCGGAACTTCCAACAATTACTTCGACGTCCCTTTTAACTTTCAATGTATTGAAATGTCTGATTCAGAAGAAGATAATAACATATACATAGTTTAATACCGATAGTAAACCGGCCTGTAATGATAGTATTTCAAGCAAATTAAATCTTGTAACCGCAGTTGGTAAGGAGATGAAAATTGTTGAGGGAAGCGAAATTCGGCGGCCACATTTGCAGCGCGTTTATAAAGATTTACTTGCAATCCCTCCAACAACCCGTAGAATTTTTACTTATTCTATGAATTATTTAAAATGTTAAACGTTTTTTATTTTAATTTGTTTTTAAAGCCTTAATCCCGGAATTCCGGGATTTGAACTTTCTCAATCTCATAATTCTGGAATTGATAAAACGGTCCGGTACAGCATGAACTGTAATGAAACTTCTAATGGTAGTGTAGATCCGGAATAAGAATTATTTCTTTCTAAAACAGGTCTTGGTCAGGGATCACCGGTATAAATTAAATTATTTAATTTCCCATATATTTACTGGCTGTTATAAATGCCAATTAAGTACTTAGCACCTACAGGTAAAACACCAATTCCATGCTTATGCCAAAATCGCATTTAAAAACCAATTTTTTTTATTGATAAAATCACGACTAAATTATCTGCAATAACATATAATTTTCTAATAATAAATAGCGTAAACTATACACTTATCATCACCATGCATCATTCAAAATTACTTCATTCCGCCATTGGTAAATGATTTTAATTACACAATTTGTATTTATAATCTCTATACATACGCGTTGGTAACTATTATTTGGAATCGAAATGCTACATTCGGGAGATGAGTCTCTATAGATATATGGGCAGATTAATCGTGAAGTTGTTACAAAGTATGCGGAAAATCGTTTTCAAAACTATATACTCGTAAATAGTAATTTTATAATTAATTACGGTATAATTAAAAGGGCGCTTCATACAAAACCAATAATTTATTAGCTTTGTACATAAACGTTTAACTGTATAGGAATTGGCCTCGATCTTGCTCATTTAAAATCGTACATTATAAAAAATCGTTTTGTATAAATTTACACGAACATTCTTCAGTAAATAATTTCCGACACCAACACAACTATAAACCAAAAAAAAAAATTTACTCCCAATTAAGCTCCTAAAACCTTTATAAGTAGCAAAATTCTAAATTTTTTAGTTCATTTCAATTTAAAGTTTATTCTGAGATGGTTACAATAAAAATATTAGTGCTCAAGTTAATCTTGTTCGGTTTCTTAATTTTGGTTAGCAATGCGACTCAAACTAAAAGCAGAACCGTTCGCGATGTAAATGAAACTGATCAAGCGGCGGATCAATATAATGATCAAGCGAATCAATATAATGATCAAGCGGATCAATATAATGATCAAACGGATCAGTACAACGATGGAGCTGGGGATCAATCACAATTTGAACCTAATCAAAATGATTATGATCAATATGAACCGCAAAGTGATTTAAAGCCAAGTGATAGTAGTCCACCAGCAAATGAAATGCAGAAAGGAAATATGCCAATGCCGCAAGGATTTAAACCAATGCAAGCGAAGCCATTTATGCCTATGAAGCAAATGGCAGAACAATATGGCGGTGGAAGAGGAGGTCAACAATATGGCGGTGGAAGGGGAGGATATGGAGGCAATGGTGGAGGCCAGATGAGTATGGGATATGGTGGAAATTCAAGAGGAAGCCCACAAAGAGGTTCCGGTGGCGGTTATCCAATGAATGGAGGAAATCAACGAGGCAGTTATGGTGGTTATGGAAACATGCCAGGTGGTTATGGTATGCAAGGTGGATATGGTATGCAAGGTGGATATGGTATGCAAGGTGGATATGGTGGACAACGAGGGGGTTATCCAAGTGGAAATCAGCAAGGTGGATATCCGGGACAAAATCAGCAAGGTGGTTATCAGGGAGGTGGATTTCCGAATGGAAATCAAAATGGTGGTTATCCGGGTGGTGGATCAGGCTACCCAAGTGGCAGCCATCCAGGAGGAAATTCGCAGGGAGGATATCCGGGTGGAAATCAAAATGGTGGAAATCAACAAGGCTATCCAGGCGGTAATTCGGGTGGGAATCACCAAGGTGGAGGCTATCCAGGTGGAAATCAACAAGGTGGAAATTCAGGGGGAACTCCCGGTGGGAATCAACAAGGTGGTTCTCCGGGTGGAAATCAGCAAGGTGGATTTCCAGGTGGAAATTCGGGAGGAATGCAACAAGGAGGGAATCCGGGAGGGATGCATCAAGGAGAAAACCAACAGAATGGAGAACATCAAGGTGGAAATCAAGGTTCGGGACAAAGTGGCTCAGGAGGTGCAAAAGGGCATGGAAATGACGAATCATCCAGTGGCGGAGGACTTGGTCAGGGTGGACTTGGAGGAGGCGGAATGGGAATTGGTTCTAAAGGTGGTCAGGAGAGTGGAATCGGTGGCGGTATCGGAGGAGTTGGTGGATTAGGAGGTTTACCAGGGGTAGGTGGAACCGGAATCGGAGGTGGTTTAGGGGGGTTACCACGAATAGGGACCGGAGGTGGTGGTGCAGGCTTATCGTTACCTGGTTTGAGAGGCTCAGGTATTGAAGGAGGTTTAAGTGGTTTGGGTGCAAAAGGTTTAGGAGCAAGTGGTTTAGGAGCAAGTGCTTTAGGAGCAAGTGGTTTAGGAGCAAGTGGTTTAGGAGGAAGTGGTTTAGGAGGAAGTGGTTTGGGTGCAAGTGCTTTAGGAGCAAGTGGGTTAGGAGCAAGTGGTTTAGGAGCAGGTGGTTTAGGAGCAGGTGGTTTAGGAGCAGGTGGTTTAGGAGGAAGTGGTTTAGGAGGAAGTGGTTTGGGTGCAAGTGCTTTAGGAGCAAGTGGGTTAGGAGCAAGTGGTTTAGGAGCAAGTGGTTTGGGTGCAAGTGGTTTAGGAGCAAGTATTGGCGGTATGGGAGCAGGCTTACCAAAGATTGGTGGAGCAGCAAGTTTTAATCCAAAACGTCCAAATAATAGAAACCCAAGCGGTGGTCTTGGAAGACCCAGAAATTTTGGTAGATCGCCACGCCCTGCCGGTGAAGGAGCTCCGTTTGGAAATAACCCATATATTGGAAGAGGAACACCATTTACTAATCGCATGAGGCAGCGTAGACCACGTCCTTATTATCCGGGTCCACGAAATGGATTTGGTCCTCAATTTACCGAAAATGTGCTACCCCTTGAATATGGTGGGGTATGTATAAATTTGTTATTATGTTAATCGTTTGATTGTTTTACTAATGCGTTTTTAATATTACAGAAACCATCTCTATTATATTAAAACACATAACAGCTCAAGATTATTACAAAATAAAATTATTTAATTTCTACTTACATTTGTAACAAAATACACGAGTTTTAATAGAGTAAAATTGCCCAAACCAAAGTTTATTTTTTGATTTTCATCAATCCGAAGCAAAATTAAATTTCGATGTTCCAACCCATTTGCCTGTTCTGAATCAATGTTAAGCAATGGTTTTAATGAAAGACTCAGCATTCTTAACATCTAAATGATGCAGCTTATCTAGTGCTAAAACTCACGTAAATAATGTCATAACATCAATTTCACCAAATTGTATTGTATCGATTCATCAATCCAAATTTTTCCATCGCACTCCAAATATTTCATACAGCATGAAGCCCTGCTAGATTCCGAGTCACGAACCAACTCGACAAATGAATCGGGTGCGTCTTACGTTCGGTGAATGGGCCGAAAACGAGATTGCGCTTGATAGTCTTGATCCTTATATACACCACAAAATGTTGTTCAGCGATGAGGCTCATTTTTGGTTGAATAGCTACGTCACCAAACAAAATTGCCACATTTGGAGTGAAGAAAATCCAAAAAATATTGTCAAATATAAGTCACTATTTGGTGTGCTTTATAGGCTGGTGGAATCATTGGTCCATATTTCATCAAAATTTATGCGGGCCAGAACGTTACAATCAAGGGATACCGATTTTTTCGTTATCCAATTGAATGGGATTAATGTGGAAGAGCTGTGGTTTCAAAAAGGAAGCGCAACATGTCACACAGCGCGTACCTCAATCGATTTATTTCAAGATCGTGTGATTTAACACCCAGAGACGATATACGGCCCCAGCTGCTCGTTAAGACTCCTAATCGCCCGATTCGGACGTTAAGACACCTAAGACTGTCTTAGCTAAGACATTATTTGGGAAAACTTCTTTTTTGACCCCCGATTCTGAAGTGCAGTCACTGACTAGAAAACAGTCTTGGGTATAAGACTATTACTGTAGGTTAATACTTTTGCCTTAGTTAACATCCACTTCGTATTATACTGGTAATCTTAGTTGTCACTGTGGTCATTGGAGTGTGTTTATAAACTCTACATTGTAACAATATTGTTAACAATGACAGTTCTAAAGCGTTCATAAACCTCGGTTGTAATCACAGCAACGTGCTTTTTGTTGTTCATAAACATAAACCAAACTTTTTCCTTATTGCTATAAATGTCATTTACAACTCTACTCATAGTGCATTTTTATCTGTCAGAAACTCAGAACTCAACAATAAAGAAGGAGCAAGGTGGGAAACTGAAGAAAAATATTGGAAAACTGAAATTTATTTTTGAAACTTTGGCCAATTGTCCAGTTATTTTCATTCATAACTCAATATCGACAACAATGCAGTTAACTAGTTTCTCAAAAAAAAAAAAAAATCCAGAATTTATTAATGAAGCCAGAACTAATAATTCATTATTCTCTTCTTCCATCTTGTACCTGCAATTTTATCTAAATATTCGGTTTTTATAATTAGTTTTTATATAATTTTTAATTAATTAATTTTTAAATATTGTTTTGACATTTTTGACATTAACGTTGTCGTTGTTAAAATCACGTCATTCATACAAAGGCGGTTGTAACAATATTGTTACAATGCAGAGTTTATGAACACACTCCTGCCCCCGAACCCCGAATTCCGGTTCGATGACAAACGAGAATGAGAAATGATTTTATTTTTAATGTAGGCTACTCTTTATAAACATTCAATCAGCTAGCTGAAAGAAATAGGTCTGAAACAGTTATGTTAAGTTTGTGAAAAAGAAATTCGGGCGAAAACCAAAAAAAAATCAATCTGATCGTGATGGAGAATACATCCGTAAGAGTGTCACAGCGAAACGCAGAACGGAGCGGCTGAAAGATCCACCATAGGCCGAAATCCATCTAGACCTAAAAATGTTTAGTTAGACGATGATTGTCTGATCTAGAGGTAGGATTTAATATGATTAGATGTTTTGACTTTTTGAGGAGTGCATTAATCCAAAATATTTGGATGTATTCACTTGGAAAATGATGCGCCATTTTATACTCATCCACGACGTCTTTCAGTTAGGGAACGACAAGAGGTGAGATTAATTACCCGTGATATATTACAAAGGAGTAGTATTAGACCAAGTGAGTCCCATTATGCATCGAGGTATAAATCCGAGGATACAATTTTAATCCAGGTTTGATTCAATGAATTTATTGTCGTTTAAAAATACGAAAGAGGGGATAAATTCGCCGATTTATCACTGTCCTCGTTTAAAATTACAGACCAATGTATAAATCTTAGAAATATTGAATTAAAAACGAGTGCAGCTGATTTTCTAGCTATATTTCAGCGAATCACCATCATGCTATTTTAGTTCTCTGCCTGGGAAACTAATTTCTAGTCTGTCGGCGCAAATGGATTTATGGTGGATTCTTATTTCTCTAATCGCGCTTAGCTAATCCCTATGCAAAATAATAATTGACACTAAATTGACACTATATTTTAAATGATGTCAATTTTAACCTACCGTATTTGTATTTAATTTTTTATTTTTATTTGAGTTGACTAGAATCATAAAGTCATGCATATTTAACAGGTTCCCTGCCGTTGTACCACCGGTATACCACAATTGAAAACAATCCCAGTTGCCAGTGCACCACCGGTATACCACACTTAATAATACAACAATCAACCAGTGACCACCGGGATATCACGTTTGATATTATTTACAGCTTCCAGGGTACCACTGGTGTGCTACTCTTTATAATACACACCACTAACGGCCAGTGTACCAACGGTGTACTGGTGGTTTACACCGGTGGCCACTGGCCGCTTGTTGTATTATTTAGCGTGGTATACCGATGGTACACCGGCAGGGAACCTGTTAGAATTTTGTTATATATAATGTATTGTCACGAAAATGTCAGGCATTTAGATGCTTCTTATTAGTTCCATTCCATATTATGTATAATGTTTTTGTAACACATGACATTTATTATGTCAGTCTTTATAAAGACATTTCTGTCATGACCTAACAAACACCCTACAGTCAATCTTCGTTTCGAATCGTCTGGAGGGGTCTGAATTGACCCTAGTGACCCAAATATAAGAAAGTACATACATAATAGGCGTTTTCGGAAATAGACCATGGGTAAATTCGCAGTAAATTTCGACCATTAAATTACACTATAATGGTCTAATTTAATAGTCTAAATTTACTGTGAATTTACTCAACGTTTATTTCCGAACACGCCTAATGATGTTATAAACGCAGTAAACGAAATAAGAGAATTTGTTATACAGGGTGTCCCAGAAGTGTAGGATCAAATGAAGTAGGGTGATAGGGGAGGTAATTTCTAACCAAAATAGCCAAATAAAGTTTTATATTAGTTATGGTACTATTCCACTAGAAAAATTCCTAAAATTTTACTCACAGTAAAAATTTTAAGGGGAAATATTGACAGCACACAAAAACATAACCCATAAATATTTAAAAAAAATTAATATTAATATTAATTCGGTTAATTTTACAGCTCAAAATTATCTAAAAATTAAATATCATTAATACTCATATCAGAATTATAGTTTTTAGTATATTTTTCGTAAAAATTAAAAAAATCTCTACCAAAAAAACGTCATGTGTTTTGTATTTTTATTGTTTTATAGCAAACATTTTAAGGGGAAATTTGACATTAAACAACTTCATAACCTATAATTGCTAGAAAATTTAAGTCTTTAGTAATTTAGTATTTATTCGATTTTTTTTTCGTCTCAAAATTATCTAATAAATTAAACATTATTAATACTCATATCAGAATTTCATTTTTTCGAACCACTTCCGTCTCAGAATAAAAAATTAAAAAAATCTCTACCATAAAATCGTCATCCTATTAAAATTATTAGTGTATGCGAGAATTATTTTTCATCATATACAAATTTTATGTACATGGGCTAGTGACACTCCTATAAAAAGTTCTCGATTTGATACTTTTTATAGGAGTGTACACTACTACAGACACAAATATTTTTGTACTCAGAAGGTTTTTTGTTTCATTCCCCCATCTACCAAATATATATTTTTTTCTTCCTTTAATTTTACTGGCAGTACATTTTTTCTAGTGGAATACCGCCTTTATACAACTTTTAGAATTTTTTATGAAATCGCATGCGCACCTACCAAAAATGTATTTAAAAAAAACAAGAGTTAATCTTTTGTTTATCTTTATTTTTTAATACGACCTTGAGGAGGGTCCTTACCAATAAAATCTTTTTAAAAACTATAAAAATAATGGTTTTGTGAAATCTTTTTGTTTCCCAATAATTTTAGTTGAATTTTAAGTGACGCCGACGGAAAAACAATGTACTATAAAAGTTGACCAACTGTCAGAAGAACTTGCGACACATGCAGATTCGAAAATGGTACCACGCAAAGGGGTGTTCAAAACAAAATGTTTTTTATCGATTTTCTTACAAAGTAAGTCGTGTTTATTAAAAATGCACATAACAAAAGTTCGAGTGCTAAAATAGCTACTTTGTCAGCAATAACATAAAATTATTTCAAAAAATATGTCCATCATTTGCAATAATAAATGGCATCGCCTAATAAAATTTATTTTAAACCGTCGGAACGCCCATTTGTAATTTTTAATTATATTTGTCGCTTCGGTTATTCATTGCCGGATCTCTCGCTCTCCCGCTCTGTCTGATTTTCTCTTTCGTTAACCAGGGGTGACATGTTCTACCATCTTTTTTTTTTTTTTTTCGTTTTTTCCTATTGCGATCTCCGTCTATTAGTATAATTTTCTATACTGTCTAATTCCATCGTAATCGGTAAAGTACAGAAAAAAAAACTTTTAGTGATGAAGTGGAGAAGAAATAGCACGATGAATCGAACAAGTCGAAAGCATATTTAAAAAAAACGTAATAAAATAAGCGAAATAGCGTACAATTTTATTAAAGTACTCTCTTATACGCGTGGCACATGATAAAGGTACTACTGGTTCGTTTTTAAAATACGATGCACTGTGGACCGTGGCACCATATATTATAGAGTATATATGTATATACGCCATAACCTACTTTTACTATGGAAAAATTTGGACTAATTTTTGTGACCTTCATTTGAAAATACGGGAGGTTTTATAGTGGTTTGAAACATGACAGTGTACAAAATGGCGAAGCTACATAGTTAATTGTTGTGTGGCTAACTTCATCATGTCAAAAATACGGGAAGAAAAAAAAATCGTTTAGTCCACGTAATGGCGTATATACCCAACAAACATTCACGGGTACCTACCCAAAAGAGTGCAATTTTCGCACGGCATTCCGTACCCTTTTCTGGTTGTCATTTGAAAAAATTAATTGAGTTTTGAGACTGTCTGGGTATTTACATTACAGCGTAATATAGCAAAGTAGTATTCGCAATTGACTAAGGACAAGGATTAGGATGCCATTTTCTAGATGCCAATTTCTAAAAATTATAAATATATTTAGATTTAAAAACATGGAGAGCCAGAGCCGCAGCATATTTACATTCAATAAGAAAGGCAAGTTAAAAAAAAAAATATAAATATAAATTTGAAAATTATTTCTTTCTTTTTTTAAGTTCCAAAAGATTATGTAACCGAATAAAAAAGAAAACAAGATGTTTCCGTAGCTGATGAAAGTTTTTCTTGGTCCGATTCAGAGATCGGCTACCGCAAAATTTTTTAAAAATTAAAAAAAAAATTCCTACTACATCAACGGAAGCATCCAAGCCGGTGACGATGACGAACCATAAATTTGTGATATATGTATTGTATAATAGTGATATATTTATAATAATATGTATTTACATTATAACAAAATACATGAATTTTTAAAAATTTTTGTTATTAATAAAACCGAAAGAAATTTAAATTCCAACTTAAAGTAGCACGAAAAGCGTAATTATAAATGTGCGCGTAATTCTTAGGGAAAGCGGTACGATTTTTAATTCGCAAATGTACGGAATGAGTACGGAAAAGTTTGCGATTTATAATGCTATAAGGTACGGAATGGGCATGGAAAGTGTGGACGCACCAATACAGTCATGACTATAAAAAAATATAAAAAAAGGGGAAGTCGTGCGACAAAAGTGACAACTTTCTTCAGCCAGCTGCACCGCTTTCCGTGAGTTAATAGTCTCCTTTTCCGAGTACCCCGTGCGAAATCGCGCACGAAAGGGTACCGCTTTCCTTGCGCTTTGTTTGTTGGGTATATACTCTATAATTGCTGTGTTCCATTGGCTTGAGTAAACTACTCACAAGTACTTGTATCTACTCGCAACTACTCATGCTCAAACGATGGTGTAGATGAGAAGTAGTTACGCACAAAATTAACGGAAGAGCGATTTTAGTTTAAAAAATTCTAATAGATGGCTCTATACCAATTTTGTTTGTGGGGAATGTCATATTTTTAACCCTAATCCAACCAAAGTGTGCTTTTTGGTTCATTTGATAAATGCATCGATTTTCAAAATAATGTTAATTTAGTTATAAACTTGTGTATTTTATTTTAAAACATTTTCATACATTCCATACAACGTACTTGGTATTCTTTGCAAAAATTTAGGAAGTTATTTGATTAGAATTTGAATGTACTGACAACAAAAATATGCTGGTTGGTTTAGGGTTAAAAAAAAAATTTGTTTATGTTTGTGATGCGACACGGCAATTTTTAAATCGCAAAAATATTTTAATTATTTTGTTGTTTAATGTTTTATTACGTATTATTATTAATTATTATTAATGGAACAATGTATTTTTTATAAAAATCTACCAGTTTTATTTAAATTGAGGTTATGTTTTACTACTGTCACGAAAATTCGCGTTCCATTGGACATCTACTCACAAGTACTTGCAAGTAGCAAATTGTTTCCAATGGAACACTACAAATATATGGTGGCACTCCCGAACGTCTTGATAAACGACGAACTGGTCGTCTGGAGTGTGTTCATAAACTCTACATTGTAACAATATGATTACAACTGTCATTGTACGAATGGCGTGGATCTTAACAACGTTAATGTTACAAATGTCAAAACAATATTTATGTCGAATATTGCTACACAGAGCATGAATTGCAGAGTTAAAAAATATATAAAAAACAAATTATAAAAACCGAATAGATAATTGCAGGTACAAGATGGAAAAAGAGAATAATGAATAATTAGTTCTGGCATCATTAATAAATTCTGTGTTTTTTATTTTAAAAAACTAGTTAATTGCATTTTAGTCGGTTTTGAGTTACGTTTGAAAATAACTGGACTAAAGTTTCAAAAATAAATTTCAGTTTTCCAATATTTTCCTTCAGTTTCTTGGATTCATTTGCGTTTGCTGGGTATTCATTTTCGTACTTGGTTTTTATTCGCATTATTGTTAAGTTCTGACAGATGAAAAGGCACTATTGAGTAGAGTTGTAATTGTAAATGAGGTTTATAACAATAAGGGGAAATTTTGGTTTAGGTTTATGAACAGCAAAAAGCACGTTCCTGTGATTACAAATGAGGTTAATGAACGCTTTAGAACTGTTATTGTATTAATATTGTTACAATGTAGAGTTTATGAACACACTCCTGTCACCATTTCAACTATTATATTCGTTCAAGGCACCCGTATGCCGATAGACTTCAGGGGTGAGATGTTGTAACCATCACGTTTTTCGCTTCGACGCATTTTCGATAGAATAACGGCACTTTAGAACTAAATTGTTTTAAAATTTTATATTTTTAACAAAGGAGTACAGTTATTCTATCGAGAACGCATCGAAGCGAAAAACGTGATAGTTACAACATCTCACCCCAGGTTTTTTAACACGCAGTCTACACTAAAAGTTAGTAACTTTAATGACCAATGTACCAATTTTGGTTTTTGGTCTTGCTTTATTTTGATTTTGTTTTTCTTTTTAGCGCATTTTTGGCGTTTCGTGAAAATATTTTCATTTAAATTTGTTTATTGGCATTATATTCTGTGTATATTTCTTTGGAGCAAAAGCAAGAAAAAACAAAATTGGTACATTGGTCATTAAAGTTACTAAAAAGATAAAAAAAAAACTAACTTTTAGTGTAGACTGCGTGTTAAAAAACCTGAAGTCTATCGGGATACGGGCGCCTTCAGTTTCGTTCTAGATATTTTTTGCTTCCCGTATTTTCAAATGAAGGCCAAAAAATCAGTCCAAATTTTTCCATAGTCAAAATAGGTTATGTCTCATATGTTTATATACCTTGTTATATGTAGGTTAGAAATGCAACGGTATGGTAGGTTTCAAAACTTTATCAATAAAATTAGTTGACAAAATGTCCAAACTTTTCTTGTCAAGAATTCGTGCCTAAAATAATTTTTTGAAAATTTTCAACAGTTTTTTTGTGATTAAACGCTTGTGTGTGACAAATAGCATGTTCGGAAAAAGACCAAAGTAAATTTGTAGTAAAATTTCCCTCAAGGCACAAAAATGTATACATCGAAAGCGTACATTTTACGAACAGTTTACGAACGGGTTTTTACACTAATACACATACAATACGTTTCATCAACTTGTATTTTATGTACAGACCACACTAAAATTACAACTGCAAGTTGCAATATGTTTTTTGGCTTTGTTTTCAATTTTGCATTCTTAATACAACTGCGCATCAAGTTAAACTAGTGAACAATTTTGTTTGGTAATTTTTAATTTAATTTATATTTATAAGATTTTTAATTTTGTATATTATTATAGTTGTTATTAATATTGTTATAATTGTGTAAATTTTTAAACATTTTTTTTTCTTTTTTAATTTTGTTATTACAGTTATTGGCTTGTTTATTAATCTTTTAAAATATTAAAACAAAAAGATTATAGAAATATGCACATTATACGTATATTATTAGTGTATATGTACATTATATACCTATATTAAAAATAAACCAAAATATAAAAACGAATTATAATATTTGCATCCTTGAAAAGTATACAATAAAAATAAATTTAATTTAAAACAAAATTTGTTTGTATTTATTATTTAATAACTAATTTCCATTTAAAATTATATCTGGGGACGCATTCTGAACTTTACGTAAATGTTACATCTAGATGGCTCATAAATGTTACGATTAAGCAGTTCGTAAATGTAACGTTTAAATGTACACATTATGAACAGTTTTATACACACCAATACATACAAAAGTCTTCGCAAATTTGTTTCACTTATCATGTGATAAAAGTACACCTTACGAACCATATCCGTACTGTTTTAGTGTACAGTTTACGAACACCTCAGTAGAGTGAAGTCTTCGTAAACTGTACGTTTATGTTACGCATGGTCTGGAGGGTTCAAGCTAAAATTTGTCAATCTTTTTCCGAACATGGGTAGTAAATTTATAGTAAATTTTTATGTTGTTGTTTTTATTATTTTGGCATTTTTAGTCTTTATGACCGGATTTATGTGACGAAAAATTAACATTATACCTATGTATCGAATTAAATACAAAAAAAATATGTTTTAAATGGCAAGCATTTTATTTTCCATGAAAATGCGTTGTTCGAATTTTTTCGATATTGGATTTTATATATTTTGACTTTTTGTATGGGCAAGGTAATTTTAGTAAATTTTTTACCGATATAACAAAAATAAATTTTACTATAAATTTACTATGGCCTCTTTTCGAATGTGCTAAAAAGAGATACATATAGCACATTCGAAAAGAGACCATAGTAAATTTATAGTAAAATTTATTTTTGTTATGTTGGTGACCAATTTACTAAAGTTACATTGCCCATACAAAAAGTTAAAATATATAAAATCCAATATCGAAAAAAATCGAACACGCATTTTCATGGATAATAAATCGCTTGCCATTTAAAACATATTTTTTTGTATTTAACTAGATATAAAGTTAATTTTTCGTCACATAAATCCGGTTATAAAGTTTAAAAATGCCAAAATAATAAAAACAACGACATAAAAATTTACTATAAATTTACTACCCGTGTTCGGAAAAAGATTGACAAATTTTATCTTCGAATTTTACTTCAAATTTACTTTGGTCATTTTCCGAACATGCTAATTTTTGGCAGGATTTGGTCGAATCGCCCGTTTGTTGATCACCTATTTTGGTTACTAGGGTTAAAAACGCTGAAATATAAAAAATCGTACACTTTCTACGACCAAAATCTCCAAATAAAAAAAGTAAATGGTATAAAAATTGTATTTTCTTTTCTTTCAGTTGGCAGCGCATTGTTATTTTTTTTAATCGCATTCTTCATTTCCAAAATCAACTGTCAAAAAATAAAAAAGTAGTTTTAGGTTATAATCGAACATAGGAGTATCGAAAAGAAAAATTAAAATTTTATTTTTTAATTATAATTACAATATTTATTATTTATTAATTTTATTGCAATAAATAATAAACCAAAAAAATAATTTTTTTATAATATTTAATAAATCGTGATAGAAACATATTATTAAAATGGAGGATAAAGATGAAGTAAGTTGTACAAAAATTTTTTTTTTTTTTGTTTCGTTTGGGTGTTTTGATTACGTGTTTTTGGCGTCATTTTTTTGGAATTTATTGTTTACAACCAGTGAATAATATTTGTAGCATATACCTAATCTGTTTTGGTCATAAAATAAATAAAGCCACCTTTTAAATTTGGTGTAGATTATGGTGGCTGTAATTTTTTATTAAATAATTGTATGTATTGGGTTCAGCGTTGTGTAGAGGTGCTTGTGTATGACCTTGAAAATGAAATTTGTAGGTTTTCGGATCAGTAGTCAACTGCCAAGCTAATTTGCCACTCTTTTCAGTTCACTTTTAATCGTCAGCAGAATGGTTCTTAATAGTGGCTCTAATAAATTTGTTTGTATTAAGTTGTAACAAAAATCGTAAATATTCGATTCTAATATTTACCTTTTTATTTATTTATAGAATCAATTTGTTGTGGACGATGTAAGTAAAATAATTAAAGAGGCGATTGAAACAACAATTGGTGGGAATGCATATCAACATGATAAAGTGAATAATTGGACTGGGCAGGTAGTTGAAACATGTTTAGGTGTTTTAACGAAATTGCAAAAGCCTTATAAATATATTGGTAAGTAATCTTTAAATTGGTGGTTTATTTAAATATAAGCAGTTTGGAACTGAATCAAAAACAAGGGTAGGCGAATGGTGACGCAGTAATTCATTCAACTAGTCCATTGGTTTGGGTGTACTCTCAACTATGTATAAGCCTACGAAAATGATCAGGAATTTCCTCCACTAGAATCCTAACTTTATTTAAAAAAAAATTTTTTAGATTAGAAGCATACAGAGGTTATAAATTCCCCAGAACATTGGGAGAGATTAGATAATCCCCTAGTCTAGAGCGACCTTTCCGCTGACCATTTCATATTTATTTCATTTTATAAGTAGAAGATTGATATTCGATAGGTGTTTTGTGTAATTAAAAACAATGACAAAATGTATTATTTACAAAATTATTTACCAACCCCAATACTTATAAAATAAATTCCCCTTTATCATTATCAAGTTGTTCACTGCTGTTTTATTATGAATAGATAAGTAAATTGACGTACTATTTTAAATATTATCTGAACCGCCTAAGACTAGAATAACCAAGAATCTGAAAAATTTTTGCGTGTGCAAATGTCAAAACTAATAGAATTTACATGAAAACAGTCACCATTATGTTTCTCGAGAATGCCTATATTTTTGTACCCATAGTTCCTAATCAGTGGACTGTTACGGGGCTCATAAGTGCTAGTAGAAATCTGTGGTTGGACACAAGGCACAACAACTTAATTCAAATTTGATAATATTTCTAGACAGGTAGAAAAAGTGTAACACCACATGAGGCTTTACCACTTAAGTCAAATTTAATAAAGTTAGAGAACAGATAGAAAACGTTGAATATTGAAAATGATTTGTCTTAAGCCGACTTAAGCGATAAAAGTGTTCTACCGTAAAATAAGGAAGTAGCTTACTAATTTATTCGCATATTTTCGAATTAATTCATCTATCTTGGCACATATCATAAATTGTATGGGAATTGGGCTTGCAATTCACAAAGCAAACTGAATCGACCAGTTTTATTATATCAAATTTGAGAAAAATACACTATCATATTCGGATTTAATATTTAAAATAAAAATCGTGATAGTTCTCAAAATTTTAAAGATTTTCCTTTTGTATTCTAACTTACTGGTTGGTACATGAAACTATGGCATATTTTTCCGAAAGTTTCTCCGCTAGTTTATGAGAAGTACATAATAATTATTAAGAAAATTATGTAAAAATTCAGAAAGAGATGTTAAATGTTTTGGGGAAAAATCCGAAGTAAATTTTTAATTTCTAATAATTATTTTTCATTTTTTTTTGTACCCTAATTTATTCTGAATTTAATAGGAAAAGTAACTTACCTCAGACCCTACAGAAATTAGAAAAGAGTGAAAAATTACCAATCTTATATTAATTCTAAATGAGTAAACAAAGAGATTACCAAAATTGATCTGTTTCATAGCATTCACAATGTAAAAACTTTTTAACTTTTACTTCCAGGTTTGTATGAATTTCCAACATAACAAACAAAATGTTTGCTCGTTATGTTGAATATTCATGCAAACCAGTAAGTAAAAGGCAACATGTGTTTGCATTGTGAATGCTCAGTAAAATGAAAATAAGGGAAAAGGTAAACGAATTCAGTATATTCAGAGTATGCGAACTTTTAGTCCTTGTGCTCATGTCTCTTCAGAGATACGTTACTTTGAATATGTTCGAACACTGGATCACATACCAGTGCTATTTGAGTTCCTGTATCATCACTTTAAGAATGGTCTGCCGCTTGGCTAATCGAATGATGATGATGGAGAGTAGGAATGCCGAACTTACTGTCCTGCAAATATTAAAGGCAATGCCCTCATGCAGAACGGGATTTCAAACCGACGAATGCAATTTTTGGTAAAATTCCTTCACTTTACTAAATGAAAATTATTATCAAATGGTTCAAATTTATAAGTTCCACCTTATCCAATTCTATAGTTTGCCGCTCGTCAGGCTAAAATACGTCCGTCAAAATATAAAATTGGGAGATGTTGTAAGAAATTAAATCAATTTTAATAAAATTGTCTACAAATAAAACAATCATTTTGTGAAACTTTGCATTTGACGGTTTGAAATGCCGGTTTTGTGCATGGGGCAGTACCTTAAAAGTGGAATACAAGTCAGACTTCTTTGAAGTGACAGCAGACGTGGGGGTAGACGTAACTTACACTTACCTATGTTTTTTTTTGTATCCTATTTGCGTCGCAATTAAGCGTTTTCCCGCAATTGCTTTATGCTCCTTGAAAGCTTACGGGACGATCTATCTAAAACCATCAATTATTTTAACATCGTAATATCTTCAAACTGTTTCAATTAAACAAAGTCGTCAGTACATAAGTTCTCAATGAAGAATATATTACTCTGTTAACGTTTCTCCTCCTACAGGCCATTTTCTCTGGGTATTTTGGTAGTCGCCTTTGGAGTTTGAAGAAGTCAATTAAAAAAAATGCTTTTGGAAATTTTTCAGCCCATTATGAGAGTCAAAATCTGGTGCAATGTGTAGTATTATAGTTCTCGGTAACAAGTAGAAATGCGATTCATGCAAAATGCTTGTGAAATGATAAGCTCTTATTAGTTATCGATTCCAGAATACATTTTTAGTTATATTTCGGAAATATTGTTTCAATTAAACGTAAACAAATGTTTTTTCTAAAATTTTAAAATAATTTTTTGTTTATTTTTGTTTCAGTTACATGTATGATAATGCAAAAAAATGGTGCTGGATTGCATACGGCTTCGTCCTGTTTTTGGAACAATGAAACTGATGGATCATGTACGGTCCGCTGGGAAAACAAAACCATGTATTGTATAGTTTCTGTATTTGGCCTAGCTATATAATAATTTAAATTTAATCAATCGAGATGATATGCAACTACATCAACATATTTTTTCACTTCCTTTTGTTTTATAGTTTTTAAATTACTATTTGAGTTTTTCGGGTTTGTTATCATTGTCATTTGTTATGTTTTGTATTCAAAATTTGAAAAACTTAATTTTATAATTATAATTTTTTTTGTTTGTTGTTACAATTACGATAATTTTTTTTATATGATCTTTGTATTTACTGATTAATTTTAACCAAATACTAAATATAAATTAGAAGTTAATTTAGTAAACTCTACTACACTAAAATGCAAGTACTTTAGAATAATAAAAAAATAATAATAATAATATGTAAAAAAAAATCAAACTTCATTCCAAATGAAACATTTAATTTAACTGAAATTTAACACAGAAGTTACAAACAAATTATAAATAATAATCCAGTTTATGTTACAAATCAATATTAAGAGTTTTTATTAACTACGTCTTTTTGGGTACTAGCAAAGGAATTGCTCGTAGTAAAAATGCTAAGAAAGTGATTATAAAAAGACCATTAATTGTATTAACTTGAATAAAAGGTATATACCATGATTGATGCACTTACACATTCACACACACATCCTATTCGTCACACTAGATTTAATTTTGCAAACTTTTTGGAATACAATTACAATTACAGTAAAACTCTGTTATAAAGTACGGTCAAGGGACCTGAGCGAACGTTATGTCGCGAGTATACGTTATATCCATGGTAATTTAAATGATGCATTTTAATGTAAAAGTAAATCCATACAAATTTCAATTTGTTCTCAATTACCTAAATACAATATTTTATTATGTTTGAAAAAGAAAAAAAAATTAATTATATTTTGTCATATAAGAGATGTGTTGTAAAAGTACGGGGAAATCTCAAAGTACCTACGTTGTTGATCGGATAAACTTATAGACTAGGAGATTCTGACAGGAGACGATCTTCCATTTTATTCCGCATGCCTTTTTAAGGGTTGTTAATTATCCCTAAGATAAGAAAGATAGAAGGGTTCTTGGCCGCTGCACGATTTTCGGCCATAAGGAAAATCGCTTTTTTTTTTGTGAAGAATTTTAGTGTTTTTCCATGATATTATACTGCCTGCCTTTGTAACATAAGGTAGTACAAACAAAATGAAACTCTAATAATTGAAGGCATGAAGTCTGCAGCGACGGAAAGGGGTCAAAGGGTTACGTAAAAATTAGAAAAATTACAGGGGATTTCCGTGTTTTCAAATTGCATGCCGATATAAAAAATTAAAGTTTTAATCACAAAAACACTCTGGGAAAATCGGCGTGTGCCCCTCGTATGACCAAGGGTGGAAAATGTCGGGAACGGAAAACCTGTACTGAATGTTTACAGAGCTTTCCTGACATTTTCTACCCTTGGTCATACAATTGGCGCATGCCAATTTTCCCAGAGTGCTTTTGTGATTAAAACTTTTCCATCGGCATGCAATTTGAAAACACGGAAATCCTCTGTAATTTTTCTCATTTTTACGTAACCCTTTGAACAATTTCGGCCGCTGCGGATTGCATGCCTTTAATTCTGTGGCCACAAGGAAAAACGGCATAACTCTAAAATTCGCTATTTTCAGGAAAACGTTTTAAAATTAAGAGATACTCAAAATCGTATGAGTTTTTTGAATTCCTGCTTTTTTAAATGATTATTACGGTTGTTTGTAGTCGCTGGATTAATACAAAAAATTGATATGATATGAATTCAAATATGGAGATTTCGCATTTGAAATAAAACGTAATATGGAATAACTCAAGTTATGCTGTTATTACATGTGGCCACAGAATTATTAGAGCTTCAATTTGTTTGTACTACCTTATGTTACAAAGGCAGGCAGTATAATATCACGGAGAAACACTAAAATTCTTCACAAAAAGAAAAGCGATTGTCCTTATGGCCGGAAAGCGTACAGCAGCTAAGAACCCTTCTATCTTTCATATCTTAGGGTTAATTATCAACCTTTAAAAATGCATGCGATATAAAATGGGAGATCACTTGTCACCTCCTAGTCTTTTAATAAAAGGGGTACGTTAAAAGCGAGTTTTACTGTACTTAATAAATACCAATTATTAAATTTAAATATTTCAATAAAGAAATGTTGTGATAAAAAGGAGTCAAGATTTTTTAATATCTCGTTTGTTGTTGATGGTAAGTATATGTACATAATTTAACAGTTTCAATTTTAATTTGGGATTAATTTTAATTCATTTTTTTTTTTTTGTTAATACTAATAGATAAAATATTAGGTAATAGGGGAGGGTCTCCGGTTGTGGGCACCCCTGAATAACTTTTGACAGAATGCAAATATGGCTGATCTGACTGTTGTCGTACTTGAATTTTGACAGTACGCAGTTTTCTAGCTAATATCGAAGTGAATGGACGAGCTTGTTCATTTGCTGCGATCACATTAAAAAAAAGTCCGTAAAAATCAACGCAATTGTAATTTTCTAATGTTTTAAAAGTGCGATAAATCAAAGTGAATAATCTCAAACAGGTGAGTGTTATCGATATGTCTACAATATTTTCGTTGTGATTTGGAATGCCACATCGATTTATATAAAAATTATGACGCATCACATTTTTTTGGTTACTCTGAAATCGTTTTCGATTGATCAAAAAAAACTAAACTCAGTGCAAAAAAACTAAACTCGCCAGCCATAGTAAAAAATGTTTGAGTTTAATTTTTTTTGCACTGAGTTTAGTTTTTTTGATCAATCGAAAACGACATGAGAATGGTCGTGATTTCCGGTTGTGGGCACTTAAATGTAACCGGTTGTAGGCACCCTCTTTTTTTTATTTAAAAATCCGTCACCCCTCCCCTCCAAAGAAGAGTAAAAAAAGAAGGCAACCAAACGCTTTAAAAAAAAAGAACTCGACTTTGATGATATCGACTTTGCATCATCGGTTTGAAGCCTTTGCCATCGAAGTTGACTGAAGTTGAATAATTTTTTAAAGGCTTTTTTTGTTATGTTTCCCACTGAAGGCCTTTAAAATTAATAAACTTCGAAATTCTTTGAAATTAGGTGCGTTTTCCTTAAACTATTCCCATTTTCAGCGAATTTTCGAAGGGTGCCCATAACCGGTTACGATTTTTTTTTTTTGCCAGAAATGATGACTTCACAAAGTTGGTCGTACAATTTTTCTATTTGACGGAATCAATGTAGTTACTTTAGCAAACAGTTAGCTAATGCATCTAGCTTTCCATTGATATTCATATCTCCGCATAATATGGACTCAAAGGAAAATTATGGGTCAAAAACAAAACTGTGCCCACAACCGGAGATTCCCTTTTTATATACATAGGTATTCTCAAATTTGTAAAGTTAAAAATACGGGTTGGTATCGTTATCCAAAATAAAAAAATCTCAAAAAAAACAAAAATCCCAAAAAAAATTTAAAATATTTTTTTAATTCGTTTTATACCTTAGAGGATGAGGGCTACAGCCCCCAAACCCCCGCTTTGACGATTTTTTGAAATTTTAACATTCAAAGAGATTAGAGCATTTTTAAAAACTTTAAGTTTTTTAATAATTATTCATATACTAAAATAGAGAACTCCCCAAAGCCGCTTAGCATTGAACAATAGACTATAATGTAAATATTATTATTCACCCCTATTATGATTGTCGAGTCGATCAACAATCGACACGACTCTGTATTGCGTTTTCTTTTTTTCATTTGATAAAAACAATACGAAAAAGGAAAAGGCAACACAGAGTCGTGTCGATTGTCGATCGACTCGACAATCATAATAGGGGTGAATATTTACATTAGTCTATGATTGAACCCTTTGCGCAAGGATGACAGGAAAACGACAGAAAAATTTCAAAAAACATGTGTAACAATATTTACAACAATATTTTGAAAAACTCCTCAAAGTCGCTTAGCATTGGTCGTTTCAGCGCAAGGATGACATGAAATTATGTAGATTCCTTTTGTTTTTATATTGTAGTTAACAAAAATATTGGGGTCTTTCCTTTCGATGGGAAAGTTTACTTTGTATTTTTCGGTATTATTTTTTGGAATTTTTTCTTTCGGGAATATGATGGTATCCCAAAAATACAATATGTATGTAACTACGACTAAGAGAATATCAAAATTTGATTGTCAGGCTACGGCGGAAGTCACAATAGGTAAATGGTAATTGAGAACTCGAAATAGTATACATACTATTTTATTCTTGAAAAAATAGTGTTACGTTTTGGCCTTGTCAATCAAGGTTCATATTGACGATTTTTCGGTCTCGATTTTTATGTATCCGCTTCATTTTTTCTATTTTCCGCCGAAGCGCTGATAACATATTTACTATGGTTGCGTCGCAATTTGTATGTATCCGGTCCACTTTTTCTATCTTCCGTAAGAGGCGCTTTTCTTACTTTTACAATCGTCAATTACTGGATTGTGAATAAAACAACACTTCAATTAATCACTAACGAGTTTATTAACACCAAAAATTAACAATACTATAGGCCTATTTTATTTGCCAAATTCAAAATTGGTATTCATTTCGGAATCGCGTCCCTGCTAAAAAATACTATTGGATTTTTGAAAACCAAGTACACAGTGGGTATTCACGAATACCAAAATGGTATTGGATCCAAGCAATTTTTTTGCAAATGGTCAAATAAAATAGGCCTAATTTACTAACAGAAATTCAAAAAATTAGTTATTATGCTTTTTGCACAATTCCACTGTTCACTTATCAACTTTTATTTCACACTAAAACACTTTTTAAACCACTTTTTATTTTCCTGTTTATTCTTCATTTATCGCTTACCAAAAACCTTCTAATTCGAATTGGTTCGCGCCTTACTCAAGAACAAAGCATATACTCAAACCAAAACTTCTCGAAATTTTATGATTATTCCGGTAAGAATACTCTAGACACATTTAGGACAGTTTTATCATGAAAAATTCCATTGTAGTACAGTAAATTTGTGCTATCAATAACTTATTCTATTCTTCCCTAGGTGACACCATAACACTACCCCCACCTAAGTCTGTTCGTCCCAAACAGGACCCAAATCACCTCCTCTGTATAGGGCCAGCCTTTCTAAATGCTTCACCTTCGGTTTACCTCGATGTCCCTTTAATATCCGACAAACCACCTCGTTCATCCTTGTGATGGCAGGGTAAGGTCCTTCCCATGCTGGTTGCTACTTCGGTGATAATCCCTTCTTTCGTTGTGGGTTTTGAAGCCATACTAATTGCTCTTCCTAGAAGCCTTGGTTATTTGCTCGTATATCTTCGAGCTTTCATCCAGTCGCCCGACATTTGCACTCCTCTTGGCGCAATCCGGCACCTCTCAACCAATATCTGCTCAACCCGATGTTCACTGGTTTCCTCCACAATTGTCTCTAACATCGTTGGCAACTCTTCGTGATGGCTAACGATTACTCGCCTTACTGTGGCGTCCATACCGTTAAATTTAAGTGGCGGCTCGGTGTAATCGCTGCTCAATACTTATCTTCCAAAATCCAACACGAAGTCATTCGCCCTCAGGAAATCCATTCCCAGAATGACCTCGCCCACAATATCTGCTACCAGAACTTCGTGTGGGAAAAGAATTTCACCGATCCCTAGGTTCACGAACAATTTTCCTTTTATTATTGCTCCATCTCCATTTGACATTCTTAATTTTAACCCATCAGCCAGCTGCACGCTCTTCCGATCAAGTCTTTCCGGACAATCGTGCGCGCTGCTCCAGTATCAAGCGTAATGACACACTTTCTCCCAATAACATCGCCCTTGATTTTTACGCTGCTACCGCCTCGTTCTACACTCGTGACAGGGATGTAAATTATGGGGCAACAAGATGGTGAAGCCAGTTTCTGCTCCTTCAAACTAACTTGTAATCTTTCCACCTTACCGACTGTTGCCGTTAACTCATCCAATGTCTGCTCTTCTCTGGGTGCCTCTACCACTGAAGTTGGTGATTCGTGCCTTTTTCTCTTGCTTCGTGAGATGTGACCAATCTTGTTATAGACCTCTGCCCCAACCGTTCGACGTTCGCCCGCATAAAATTTGGCGATCTTCCTCCTTGTATTACGCTCCGACAGTCCCTTGAGATGTGACCCAACTTGCCACATTCCCAATAACTAGGCCGTCCTCTTCCGATTGTTGGTACCAAACGCTCGATGTCCCCGTTGTTATCTGAATTCATTAGGCATCTAAATAATGACGGTCTGGTGATAGTCTGCACAGCCTCGTTCATTAACGCAAAAGCAACGGTTTTGGCAAAAGTTTTCTTAGGTGACAACACCTTGCGTATGTGCTAGATGCACTAGTCGTTCGATTGCAGATGAAAATTCCTGAAGCGATTCTCCTCCTTTTTGGTAGCGGCTTTTCAAATCCATGCGATAGATTTCCCGCTTGTGATCACTGCCGTACTTCCGATCTAACGCCTTTATAATTTCAAGATAACTGTTTCGCTCTTTCTCCGGAATGGTTTGTAAAGCCTCTGCTGCTTCGCCTTTAATGGCCACTATTAATGCTGCGACACGTTGTTCGTCGTTCCAATGATTTTGCTTGGCTGCCGTTTCAAATCTATTTCGCCATCTGCTTCATAGGAGCCATTAACTGCGACATTTCGAAACTTTCAGATGGTAGTTGTATTGTGTCGATCAATCGTTGTGTTTCTTTTGTTTACGGTTGCCGTATCCGTTAGTTCCACGCCAAAATCATGATGGTCAGCGTTTAACCCTTCTCTCTCCATGGCCTCACGTAGTCGCACTTGTAAAGCTGCCTTAACACCATCAGTGGTTTCTCTACTAGATCCTTCTTTAACTCTAGAACTAATTCCGAGAGAATCATTTTCTTTGTTTTACTATTCACAATCCCACCGCTGTCACCAATTGTTATTGTTACGTTTTTGCTTTGTCAATCAAGATTCGTATTACTGGATTGTGAATAAAACACAATACTTCAATTAATCACCAACGAGTTTATTTATTAACATCAAAAATTAACACAACACAATTTATTAACAAAAATTCACAAAATCACTTATTATACTTTTTGCACAATTCCACTGTTCATTGTATAATTTTTATTTCACACTAAAACACTTTTTAATTTCCTTTTTAATCTTCACTTTAGCGCTTACCAAAAACTAATCGTCCAATTCGAATTCGTTCCTCCTTATACCATAACCAAAACTTCTCGAAATTTCATGATTGTTCCGGTAAAAATAGTCTAGACACATTAGAAGAGTTTTATCATGGAAAATTCCATAGTAGAACCAGAGATAAGAATAAAGAGATAGATTATACAGAGCAAATATTTGGCCCGCGACAATGGTTCCACTTTTACTTTCAGTTTATATTATCAAAGCTTATTCCTGTAACCCAAAACTGTGCCATCTACTTGTAAATAGATAAAAACCAAACCGAATCAGATTTCCTCATTTTTTTTTGTTTTGTGTGTAGCTATGTACATACATATATATGTAAATATACGAGTAGCTACTACTACAAACCATACAAATAAAATACATAGCATTTCGTAATTTCGTATTGAATGAAAAAAAGATAATAAAAAATACACAAACAAAACACAATAGGAATGAATGAGAAATAATATGTATATCTTTCATGACACATTTATTGGCGTTGTAAAAACCAGTATGATCATTATTTGGTTAATAATTTTTGTCTAAGGATTTTTGTGTTTTTTTCGAGCTACACGTGTAGTGATCGTTCAATTCTAAAAATGATTTTTTTTAATGGGTTCTGTATACGCCAGTGTGCTACTGTTGAACTCGTTTTGTGGAAGACGGTATTCGAAAATCATTTTCGAATAGAATTTATATCTCGTTTACAATTGGCTGTTTTCTGTTTGAACGTGTTTTAACCTTCACTTTGATATTTGATTGTATATTTCCCGGGTATAGATCTAAATTTTCACTATTGAATATTTCTGTGATTTTTTAACGGATTTTAATTTCGTTTAGACTCATTTACTAAATTTTCTAGTTTTTTTTTGAAAAAAGGAAAATTAAAAAAAAAATGTCACCCTCTTTTTACAATTTCTACTGTTTTTCTAACACCTTGACTGAGATATCGGTAGTATTATCGGCAAAGTGAAGGATAAGAGCAAAGGGAAGGTTGAAGAGAAATCATTTTCCATCTTTCATTATATTGAATAAGATCACAATCATTTACCAAAATAAAGTTCTATATAAAATTGAACCAACTTTATTTTTACCAAATTGGTATTGGTGCCAAATAAACTGACAACTTTTTGAGTGCAATTTTCGCGTATTGCTTTGGTTAGTTTACAACAACAGTCACATTATATAAAGCAAAATATTTTTTGGCAGTTTTAAAAAATATTAGATTTGTGTAAATATAGGCAGAAATGTATTATTAAATTTAAGTTTGTTTCAAAATTGGTTTTGTTTCACGAAAAACCAATTTTTTTTTGGTTTTAGCACAGAGGATTTTACTATAGTTTTCTGTGGTTTTACCACTGTTCCTAGATAATAAACAGACAGTAATGGCAATCTTTGACACGCCGCATCTATTGAAATAAGTTAGAAATATACTAATGAAATCGGATATTCGATGCCAAGATGGCTAATACCCTTGAAAGACTAGGGATTAGCGAAGCGCGATTAGTGAACCAAGATTAGCTAATCTACCACAAATCCATTTGCGTTGACAGACTAATGATTAGTTTCCTAGGCAGAGATCAGAGAATTAAAATACTATGATGGTGATTCGCTCAAATATAACTAGTAAACTAGCTGGACTCGTTTTTTAATTCAATATTTATAAGATTTATACATTAAAACATACTAGTTTTCCTTTTTATAAATATAACCTCAAAATTTATTCAGCACAAATTATTTAAGATGTCATTTATTTTATAACTTTCTATCATAACCTCACGCTGCTTACACTTTCAGCAATGTTGAAACCCAATACAACGAGATAAACTTCAAAATTTTCAAAGATTGGTGCACTAATTTCGATTAGTCGCTAATCCTCAAATAAAACGAGATTAGCAAATCCCTAGTCTGTCAAGAGTATTAGTGAGCTGGAAAGTACTGATTGAATAGAACAAAAGAAATTAGAACAAAATTTAATGATGAAATGTTACCCAAAAATTACATACATGCCGACATGCGTCTTTACCCGAATAATTTTGAATTAATGAGAGTACACTTAGCCACTCAAGTTTTTAGTAGAAACGTTACTTCTGCCATTAAAACCGCAGTCCAACTTAACAAAATGTGCAACGAGACCTATAGCTACCTACTTACAATTGAACATTTTGATAAATTATTCGATTGTCTCAACTGTAGATCCAAATACATGGCAACAGTTTTTATTGCTTCAAATGACTAACAAAACTATCAGAGAAGTACAGGAAGCGTCGAAACTAATTATATCCTTACAACAAGATCTGGTTAAATCTTGTGATTGATGCAGTGTTGGCAAAACGAAAAAATTCTCAATCGTTATGGTATCAGTTTTAGTCATACTCTAAAATTTCGTTTCTGTTACGGGTTTGGGTTTCAAACCAAAAAAATATTTTTTTCCGTTATGTTATAACGTTATCGCATTCATAATGTTATCGTTATAAACCCACCAGTAAAAAAAATGTAAAATTTTGTGCACAAATGGAAAATTTGAAAAAATTAAAAAATGGTTGTGTTATTTGTTCAACTTTTTTATTAAGTAGGTACATCTTGAAATTCATTAGCTTAATAATTTTAGTTCTATATTGGTCTAAATTTAAAAATATAAAAAAGTAAGAGTTATTAGTTAGTTCACAGCATCATATAAATTCACGACCTTCAACGACCGGGAGCCGTGGAGTAGAAAAGTGTAACAAGCAAGTACACGATCAAATTTTAGACTCTTAAAATCAACATTTCATTCTGGTTCAGAATACTGAAACTAAAAATTATTTTCTGGTGAGCACATCACAAAGAATTCGTTATAAAAAAAACGAAGAAGCGCACGCTTGAATTTCGTTTGAAAAATAAATGTAATAGATGATTTTTTGGTTGAGAATAGTTTTTATTTTTGTTAAGCTTATTTTTGTTACGTAAAAAACGATTTCGTATTGTGGTATATGTTTTATTTATTTTTTTCAAATAACGAAACGAAACAAAAATAAAAATTGTGTTATTGATTTAGATAACACAACGATGATTTTGAGTATTTTGATATCGGTATTAGTGTAAAAAGACTAAAAATATTGTGGTTTTCCGTTATAGCGTTACGTTATGGTACCGTTATGCCAACACTGGATTGATGCCATCATGGGATCAAAAATTGTAATGAGTTTAATCACAACATTGCCAGAATTACCACCACTAAAATATTGACACCATTTTCAAACTTGTCCACTTGTGAATACGATTCGGATATTCGTTTGCTTGAAACGACGGACAGTATGCCGAATATAGATTGGAATACCGAAATAAATTCATCAACACCTGAAAAGAGCGTAAATAAGATGGATGTCATCGACACAATTTCGGGTATGTTAGAAAATATTTTAATCTGGATGTTCCACTTCAAAAATCATCTATGAGGTATTTAGTGGGTTATGTAGCCTTAAAACAAATGCAAAAACTAATTGTCCAGATGCATAAAGATCTTCGTTAACGACAATAAAATTTTCGAAAGTCCGTCAGAAATTTAAAGTCGAATAATTGTTCTAAACATGAAAACATCGAATCCAAAATGGAATATTTTTATTTATTAGTAGCTTTATTGATTTGATAAATTAAAAAAACATAATAAAGCAATTACAAGAACAATTGCATTGGGTAAATTCAAAATTGGTTTAGCTAAATGTTTGGTTTTTAGGTGTTATCCAATGCAGACGTTGTTTTTTTTTTATTTAACAAAGCAACTATTATAATTTTGTGAACCACTTAATTTTACTTAGGCAGGCCACACACGTACAGTTTTAACTGACAGTTTTAACTGTACAGTTAAAACTATCAGTTAAAACTGTACGTGTGTGGGTATTTCAGTTCAGTTAAACTTAACTGCACAGTTTAACTGAGAACTTTAAAATTTTTATATTTTTAACTGAAACGATTAACTGAACTGAACGTGTGTGGGGGTTTAACTGCACAGTTCTCAGTTTTGTGTCGAAATTTTGAGATGAGAGGACGTTTCATATAATAATTAAAACATTGAATTATACAAAACTAGTTCGACTATTTATATAATTTTCATTTTATTTTGAAGTAAATAAAAATTAATTAGCGTTCAAAGAAGTCTGGAACATCTACAGACAGCATTTAAAAGCAGGGTCTTTGGTATTACGACCTGTTGGATCGTTCCGCTCATTCAAATCCATGATAATAACTGAAGGATTAGACTGAACGTGTGTGTGCATCTCAGTTCACAGTTAAAACTGACAATTATAACTGCACAGTTAAAACTGTCAGTTAAAACTGTACGTGTGTGGCCTGCCTTAGGCAGGCCACACACGTACAGTTTTAACTGACAGTTTTAACTGTACAGTTAAAACAGTCAGTTAAAACTGTGCGTGTGTGGGTATTTCAGTTCAGTTAAACTTAACTGTACAGTTTAACTGAGAACTTTAAAATTTTTATATTTTTAACTGAAACAATTAACTGAACTGAACGTGTGTGGGGGTTTAACTGCACAATTCTCAGTTTTGTGTCGAAATTTTGAGATGAGAGGACGTTTCATACAATAATTAAAATATTGAATTATAGAAAACTAGTTCGACTATTTATATAATTTTCATTTTATTTTGAAGTAAATAAAAATTAATTAGGGTTCAAAGAAGTCTGGAACATCTACACCCAGAAAAATAATCCTTTAAATTTAAGAATTTACCAATTAAAACTAAGATATTTTCCCTATATTTTTTGCGCAAAGGAATTTAGGTTTTATTTTTAAGGATTTAAAATCTTTGGTTTTAAGTTTTGAAAATTATTCAATTTCAAAGAAAATAAATTTAAACTTAAGAAACTATAAATTTAAAGTAAACAAATATTCGCATTAGTTTTCCCTTTTATTACCACCCCCACCCCTCCCTTTCCAATTGTAACTGCAAGATCTGAAAAGCTTTAATTTAATTAATTATTTGTGTCTCCACTATTTTTCCAATACCGGAGGGGCGAGATTTCGTTCCATCATCAATATCATTTTCCCAAGCGGTCACCTAAATTTGTACTAACCGAAGCAAAATGTTGCTTGACATCGTTGTTGAAGTTGTTGCGTCTCTTCTCTCTTGTCTACTCGCTCCCCATGAAATACAAAAAAATATCAAATAAAGAGAAATGGACAATTTTAGTTTGTATACTGTTTGTTATTAAATCATTAAAAATAAAGATTTTTAAACCTTTATTTTAAAGTTTCATTGTACTTTAAATTTAAGAATAAATCAATGAATTTAATGGATTTTACATTCATTTTTAAGCAAAACAGTTCTTTATGTTAAAAGTACCCAATCTTTAACTTTGAAGTACATATTATAATTTTTTCAGTGTACAGACAGCATTTATAAGCCGGGTCTTTGGTATTACGACGTGTTGGATCGTTCCGCTCATTCAAATCCAAGAAAATAACTGAAGGATTAGACTGAACGTGTGTGTGCATCTCAGTTCACAGTTAAAACTGACAATTATAACTGCACAGTTAAAACTGTCAGTTAAAACTGTACGTGTGTGGCCTGCCTTAGACAGTCGAATTTAAATAGAACGTCGCAGTCTGCCTTTTTTATTCCCAAGCTGCTTATCGTCGTTTCTCCCGATAATTATATCTTATTAAATGTGTAGAAAATCGTGAATTGTCAAAAATATTATAAGTCAAGATTTGGAGAAATATAAAGAAAAATGCTAAATCAAAATAAACAAAAATTCAATTTTTCACTGTTTTAGATATCGTTTTGAACAATTCTGAATTTTCATTTGACAACAAATTTTATAAACAAATTTTCGGCTCACCTATGGGCTCACCAATAAGTCCTATCATAACAAATTTATTAATTGAAAATTTGGAAAATTCAGTTTAAATTCTTTAGATTTTCAACCTTTATTTTACTTTAGATTTGTGGACGATACAATTATGGCAATACCAATAAACAAAATTGATTAATTTTTGGAAACATTTAATTCGAAAAATAACACAATAAAATTTATCTTAGAAAAAGAAGTAGATAATAAAATTACATTTTTGAACATTCAGCTGTCACGAACCAAATGGCAAAATTTTTTGTGATTGGTACCATAAAAATACTTGGTCTGGTAGATATTTAAATTTCCATTCTTGGGTTCCCATCAATTATAAAATAATTACCACCATTAAAATTCTGACCCAAAAAAATTTAAAACTTTCTATCGGAAAAATTTCACAATAAAAATTTAAAAATTCTAAAAGATACCTACATTATTTCGCAACCAGTATCCGGAGAAATTGGTAAACCACATAATATGGAATTATGGAAACAAAAAAATGGCCATAAAAATTGTATTTCTCGATCAATAAATGAAACCACTAATTATTTTGCCATTCCCTACGTTAAAAATCTTTACGAAGAAATCAAAAATCTTTCAAAAATTATAACTTTAAAATTATAGGATATATAGCCACAAGCTTAAATAACAACTTGTTTTCTAAAATTAAAGATATCATACCTTTAAAGAAACAATCAAACGATGTTTATCAGGTACAATGAGTTGCAACGCTACCTAGGACAAACGAAACAATTTTCAGAAAAAAGATTTTGCCAACAAAAAAAGTGACATAAATAAAGATCAAAATTTAAGTATTAGTGCACTTACACGACATCTGAAAAATACAAACCACCAAATAAGTTTATAGATAACATACAAATTCTCGTGAAACAAAAAAAATTTTAGATAAAGATCGATTTTGGAAATGCTACAAATTAAATCATAAAAAAAAATTGTTTAATTGATAAATATTAATTGGCTCATAAAATTAAAAACTAAGTAAGATAACATTTCGTGCAGACTGAAGAATCGTGCACTCTTCAATAGGACGATTTAGGGAATCGGGTCGTGAAATCATAACGCAGTTAAATGATCAGGGCATAGCGACATCTTTCGTGTAATGAATCCGTTCAGCGAAAATTCTAAAACTAACCGAACAAATAAAACCAACAAAACTGATATGGGCGAAACTACATCAGGACCCGAATTCCGGTTCGATGACAAATTTCTCATATGGGTTTTATCCAAACTCGTGAAGCGCGATTCCGGTTTGATGACTGAGAAATTAAAACTCATAAAGAAGGTCAAAAAAACCATGAAATATTTTTCTATGAGAAGTATTTTATTTACATGATAACATCAATCAGTAAAAAATTGTGTCCACTTTTTAAATTTTAGAGCCCAGAATTTAAATTTAGAAGTCTAAATCTATTGTGCTGTGTGTAAAACTTACTAACTCAAATAAAAGATATTAATTGGCCCGAAAGGGACTCACATACGACAACAGTTTCTTGTGTGTTGTTCCAATACCAAGCCACAATCACAAAAGATAATAAATTTTCCCAATTTGCTTTATAGGTACAAATGGGCCTATTAAATTAATCTGTTATAGTAAATCCTCAGCTGTTATTATGTTAGACTAAATAGTAAATACTATACAATTCAATTTGTAAACAAAACTATTGTAAAATTTAAATCATGAAACACAATTTTCCGGTTTGTAATAAAAACGCAAAATTTTGTGAATTATGTTATTTTTTATTTATAAATCTTTGGTATACGTTAGGTAGGAACCTAAAATTATTGTGGTGTGCCAAACTTGTCCCAAAAGAGACCCACATATGGCACAACAATTTTTTTTATGTTGTTTACAAGACTTACATATCACACAAAAATGCCTCTAGAACTCGGCGTTTGTTGTCGATCCAAATGGATAGCTTACGTGTTACGTCCCTTAAATTTCTGCGAATTTTTACGAGGCGAAATTTAGATAAGAAAAATAATTACATGCTATATACAAATATTATACTACATATATGTACATTCATTGTGTATGTATTATAAATACAATTATTTACTTTTGATTTGAAGATCGCCTTGTTCTTATATATACGTAAATGTATATATTCCATGATAACACTTTTTTGCAGTAAATTAAATATTTATTACAACTACAAGAAAATAACGGCTACATGAATTAAAAAAGGCTGAATTAAAAAAGTTCTTCAAAAATGAATTAAAAATGTTCTTAATGAAAAAAAAAATGAATATCGTATGAAAAGGGAATAACTTTTTTAATTCAGAAAATTTCTTAAAAAAATGAATTAAAAAAGTTGCAGGTGTTCAATACAAAAATCAACTTTTTCAATTCATTTTTAAAAAACTTTTTTAATTAAGCCTTTTTTAATTCGGTACCCCGAAAATAACAAATCTGCAAAATTATCGATCTATTAGAAAAGTGAATGACCTTTTGAGGTCATATTTTGAAAAAATTAAATTCATTCATCGGATGCATAAAAATGCATAGACAAAAATAAGACCAATAACCAAATCCATATACATAATAGTCATAAAACCGCTTTTACAACAACAATAACCATGAAAAAATCGTTTTTTCATTCATCATATTTTTGCTTTTTACTAGGGGTGTGTTTATGTATTAGTGGAGATAATTATATACAATGTGACCAATTTTTTTTCTTGTTGCTGCCTGTGATAGCAAAAATAAAGAATTTACTATTTTCGTCTAGATGGCATGATGTGTCGGGTTACGAGTTGTGTTTCTGCTACTGCTTATATTGCTATTGTCGCTTTTATCAGTCAATTAGTGCGGGGCCATGGGATTGTTCCCAATAGTTTATCTCTTTATTCTTATCTCTGGTAGAACTTTCCGCTATCAACTAACTTATTCTATTCCATCCTAGGTGTCACCATAACAGAATGAAACTAAATTGAGAAATATACCTAAACCCGTTTTCCATGGTCTTTTTCAAACAATTTTTTAAAATTTTTATGAATGTGTAAAAACAAAAAAGAAGAGAAGCGAAATATATAATTTTGTATTATATTGTCCCTGTCTTAACTGGTTAGATTAGAGCAGCAATAAATCTAATAGATTGAATATTCAAATGTAAATACTTAACATGGAACTTCCATATCTGTTCATACTTTCCTGTGGTTATGTAACAAATCTACATAACATTTAAAACCAATCTCCGGAGGTAAACCACAGGTTCTACAAGACACGGTGGTCCGCGTGTCTCTAGATGATGTGTTATCTGGAGCTTAACGGGACTCGGATGTAATACATTTCGCGTAATTGCCGAAAAATCTGATAATAATTTAATAATATCTGGGTGAACTGACGTTTTATAAACCATAATTAGTTAAAGATGAGCAATCTCTTTTAGTTAACGATGCGATTGCAAATAGTGAAGTTAGAGGTTTAATCAATGATTCGACGTTTACGAATGTCTACTAAAATGCCGGTTGCCTTTAAACAATCGGCAATTAAACTAGGTAGAGTGACGTCAGCCACGATCAATTTCCACATAAAAACTCGTCTAAGACCGATATTCAAAAAGCGTATTTTGTTGAGAAAAATTTAATTCGAATTATTTTGGAATTATTTTTTTTTTAAGAAAATAAGCCACGATTTATTTTCTCGATTTAATTTTTGTATTCTATGTTGGTACTTCTCCTGTTTTTCATTCAAATGGTTATTTTTTTTTTTGTTCCGAGCTCGAATTAAATAACTCAAATTTTTAATTCGAATTATTTAACTCCTGTCACGTGCAATTGTTGTTGTAAATTTCTCAACAAAATGCACTAAAACTTGGCTGTTGTATATTAAACGCTTTAACTCGCGTTCATTCACCGCAAACAAATTAAAATCCATTACTGACCCCGGTGACTTAGCAAAAATTCCGTGGAATGACAGACACATCAGAACCCGTGTCAACTAAACATTTTTGATTGGCCTTCCTTCCTACAATTAAAAGACGGCTAGATTCCACACCATCCAGACACGTCGCCTTATGCTCGTGTGCTCGTAATTTTTTGGATTGCCATCCGAGTTGCTGGACTGCTGCCTAAATTTTTGTGGTTTTTGTGTAATGTAATAGCGTAACTTGAAAATACGCGAGAATTCCCGAAAACCCAATCTCTCCTACCAATTGGAATGTTGATTGTTGATTTTTTTTATCAAATGTGTCGCTATGAGTAATTGTCATCGTTTTCATGCATACCACCTAGACAAAATACGGCAAAAAATATTGCATTCGGGAAAAAAATAAATAAATAAACCAGACAGGACGTTGCTTGAAGGGGTTATGTTTTATCCTGTCATTAAATGGAGAATGTAAAAATATTTGATTTTAAAAATAAAAAAACAAAAATTTTATTTGAATTTAATTAAAAGAATAAAAACGACTAGAAAGGAAATGAAATAGCCGGAAACGTAATGTATAAAAGTTGAGCTAAGGGATGATTATTCGTTTGAATTCAGTAGAACAATGTCTTCAATTTCAAGTCCAGAAAATGTAAACTAACGTAATGCAACCTGTACTTTAAAGGGAATTTTATAATGAAATATTGCTAAAGCACTTTTTATATGTAATTGAAACATACATATTATGTTACGTTACAGTAAAGAAACTACATAACAACATTAAATTGCATAAGCAAATTCTATCTATGCACATATATATGCATTGTTATCATAATCAAAAGTGTCTTTTATTCGTTTTTTTTTTTCTAATTTGAAGTTTGCAAAAAAATACAAAAAAGGCTTTTGATTTTGTTGAATTTTCTATATTTGCATTGAAAGTTTTTTTTTCTGTTCCGTTTATTTTGTTAAGTAAAGTATTTTCTATTGCTGACAAAAGAACTACTAAAAATGCTAGGTAGGTAGTAGATTCGAGTGTAGGTATTGCAAAAATGTGTTTGTATAATAGTAAAACACTGTTATCATTATTACCATCATCATGTTGAAAATGATGATATTTATGTATATGTATATGGTTATTCTTTACTTGGAAAATCGCAAAAAGCGAAAAGAAAAGAAAACAATAGAAAATCGTATCAATATGGGTGTTTTGTTACAATATTTTTGTACACAAATTTTTCAAGAAGAAAAAGCTTTTCCGCATTGCACATTATGAATGCGTTGCAGTCAACGGAAAAATGTATCTGCATTTACCTAAAATTTAATTGATTTCATGTGGTTCGGGGAAATCAAATTATTTTATGTAATGTTTTGTACAGCTATATAAATTAAGAAAACATTTATGTATTTGAGCTCAGCATATTTGGAGTTTAAATCGGTTAATAAGCCGAGGCAATTATTGCCTTCCATTCAGTTTCTCCTCTTGCACACATCAGAGGCACGAGGAATGTACCATGGTAAAAACATACTGGAAGAGCAAAAGCGAAAGCTGCTGAGATTTCTGCGAGAAAATAGACAGTTTCATAATTCACTCTCCTTGGAATACAGAATCCTCTGGGGTCTGTTAAGAAACCAAATGAAGCTCCAACATATCAAGGGAGGAGATTCTCAAGTGTAGGGTTTTCATTTCCCGGGTGATTTTTGTTTCCCGGGATACGGGAAAGTTTGAAAGACATTTCCCGGGAAATCCCGGGATCCCGGGAAACTAAGAAAATACGAAACACAAGTTATTTTTTATTTCAAAATTATTTTATTCAAATAAAAATATAATTTCCTTTTAGAAGAAATTCAATAACTGAACAATCCAAGCTTTAAAATAAAAAGAATCTAAAGATTCGTAGATTTTTAAAATTAGATTTTAAAATTATTTATATTTTATAAAATATGTTTTAAGAAAACATAAAACATTGAGCGAATGGTCGCTTATCCTTGCTCTAAGCTTCGTTGATAAATTGCTAGCAATGAAGAAAACCCTTTCACTCTCCATAGATGTTAGTCTAATAGATTTTAAAGCATCCAATGGTTTTCCAAATTGAGAGTAATCTCGCTCGTAAGTTCGAGAACGTTAATTTCTTTGATTAAATTTTTGTCATAACTTCTGTTTATAGGCATTTTTTAAAAGTTTTATTAAACTGGGATTGCAAAGCGCACTCTAAAGTAGAGGATGTTAGTAAACACTCATGCTCATCCTCACCAGACTTGAAATCCTCAATATTCTCACTACTATTAGCGACCACAAAATATTTTGACATTACATAGCTGTTTTGCTAATCTAATAACCACTGTTTTCGAAGATTTTTCAAAATAATCCTCGGCAGCATCTGGAGTTTTAAAATCTTCAGGATTTTGTAAAAATTGCATTAGTGAGATTAACGCAACATTCCTTCTTTCTATTATTCGTTTTTCTAACGAGTTTTGAAAATCGCTATTGAGCAGCGTGTTCTGCTCACGAAGAGATTTAAATAGGAATTTCAAAATGCCTTCGTCCAAAATCAAATTTGTATCCCGCAGTGATAGTGCCCCAACAGCTAATTTGATAGGCTTTAAAACATTAAGAAGTGATTCAATATGTGGTAGCAATTCTTCATCAAAATAATTGGATAGCTGCAAATCTTGTAATGCATTTAAAAATGCATTTTTGCAATTTAATAAATATGTATTTCCAACATTGGTTCAATGCTGTTCTCCACAGCGGAATTGCAGGGATGTACAAAAAGTATTATTTTGAAGTATATTCAGCAAATTATTATTCAGTTCAAATTAGTTATTCAGCAAATTATATTTGTTAATTTGTTTAGTATTATTATTTCGTTTTGCATAATTATAATTTCCCGGATTTCCCGGGAAATACAAAAAAAATCCCGGGATAAAAAAAACGCTTCTTTCCCGGGAAATCTATCCCGGGATTTCCCGGGTTGAAAACCCTACTCAAGTGTCTAGTGAGAGGAGAATACCAATCACCATGGAATTCTTACGCACGAAATTAATTCAATAAAAAATGATTTGATGTATCATACAAATTTAATTAAGTAAAAATCATTTTTATAGTACGGAATTAATTAAATTATAATGACTTACGAAATTTAACCAATTGTCTGAATATTATAAAAATGTTTCGGCTTTTTTATAGACAATATATTACTTGTAAATTACATTC